>ONZH01023238.1:0-50572 GCA_900303285.1 Rhinella marina
GACCGCGGCGAATAATTGGATGTCGTATATCTGAACTTCTCCAAAGCATTTGACACGGTACCACATAAAAGGTTAGTATATAAAATGAGAATGCTTGGCCTGGGAGAAAATTTCTGTATGTGGGTAAATAACTGGCTCAGTGATAGAAAATAGAGGGTGGTTATTAGTACAGTACATACTTAGATTGGGTCACTGTCACTAGTGGGGTACCACATGGGTCAGTTTTGTTTTGTTTTTTTAATTTATTATTTTTTTAATACATAACATAGGACAATAAAAAGTTTAAACAAAACAATCAATAAGAGAAGAAATCAATCAAAACAATCAATAAGAGAAGAAAAAAAAAAAGGAAGGCACACACTCTAATTTTTGTTCAATAATAACGAAAAATAAAAAGAGAATTAATGACTCAGAATACGGAAGTAGCCAGTATCCACGGAGTCCATATCTTCAGAAAGCATTCATGTGACATATTAGTCCAACTGGCAAGTTCCTCCATTCTATAAATATGGTGTATTTTATCTAGCCACTGTTGCTCACTAGGCGGTTTTGGCGATAACCATAACATAGGAATAAGAAGTTTAGCCGCAGTGAGCAGCATAGTAGCCAGTGAATATTTAGAGGGTGTAAAGGTAGCAGTAGGAGCCCATAAAAGAATCAAAGAAGCCGTCAATTTTAATGAGGCTTGACAGATAGAATTTATTTTCCCTTCCACTAGGGACCAAAAAGGGCGTATCTCTGGACAATTCCACCACAAATGAGATATAGTACCTCTTTCCCCCCGGCACCGCCAACACAAATCCGAAATAGCAAGACCATGGTTGAAGAGAAAGGCTGGTGTACGATACCACCTAGTATAAAGTTTATAAGAATTTTCTTGTATCCGCACACACATAGAAAATCCGTGTGAGTGCGCAGCTATGAAACGGGAATGATCTTCTGTAAATATTTCACCCAACTCCTCCTCCCATTTAAGGATACATACTGATTTATTGTAAGTTAGGGGGAGTTCAAATTAGCATAAATCTTAGAAATAAGACCCTTTACAGGGCTTGAAGATGTCAGTAATTTCTCCAGCCATCCAGCTGGGCGGGGGGTTGGGTGTTCCTGGACAAAGCTTACACAAAGCCTTTTAAAATCCTCGACCAATGGTGCCATGGATGGTTGACGGTACCGGGGGAGAGGGAGCCCTCTATAAATGATGTCACATCTCCTGTATATAGAGCGGAAATCGGCACAGATTGCCAAACCTTCCACAAGGATTGCAAAGACACCAAACCTCTTCCTTTCAATAATGGTAAATGAGATATTGGCATATGAGGAGAAGGTACAGAGAAATCAGGGCAGGTATTGGCTAGAGCCTTAATCACCGAAAGGGTGGCAAACATCATCGGAGCTACCTTCATCACTCCAGTCAAAGGTAAATGAAAACTCCATAAACCCAACCTGAGCTGTGAGGGCAATACATATAACTCTAATTCTATATGTGGAGCAAAAGGATCTACTTGAGCCTGTACAAAAGAAAGCCACCTGGCTATATGAACCGCTTTATAATAACCTTGTACACTAGGGAGAGCAAAGCCTCCTTCTCTTTTGCTCCTGATTAATTGGGCATAGGCAATCCTTGGCCTCCTCTATTGCCAAAGAAAAGATGAGAACAGCCGTTTCACCGCCAGAAAAAAAGATGAAGGTAAAGGTATAGGAATAGCTTGCAGTAGATAGAGAAACCGCGGAAGAATATACGACTTAAGATAATTCTTCCTGCCTATCCAGGACATAAACGGAAATCTTAGTGCAAGAAGTTTTGATTTAACTGAAGCTAATAAGGGAAGAAAATTACATTGAAAAAGATTTACAGGATCAGGGGGTAATCTCACACCTAAGTAAGTGATCCCAGAAGAGGGCCAACTAAAAGGATAATGTTCTTTCAAATAGTTAATTGTAGCCGACGTTGCTGATACATTTAAAGCTTCAGATTTCAAGAAATGTATCTTGAAATCAGATATATCACTAAATTTTTGAAAAATATCTAAAAGAATGGGAAATGCTTGGCAAGGATTAGTCAAGAGCAGAAGCAAATCGTCAGCAAAAGCTGCTGTTTTATGTTCGAAGGAATTAACCTTCAAACCTCGTATCTTCTCCTCTTGCCTAATCCGTTGTACCAAAGTTTCCATTATCAAAATAAAAAGACAGGGGGATAGGGGACAGCCCTGACGGGTTCCATTCGAGATGTAAAATGATGGAGATAGTTGGCCATTAATCCTAATTTTTGCATGCGGAGCAGAATATAAAGAAAAAATAGCAGAAATAAAAACGGGGAAATCCAAATTTATTCAGAACTACTTTCATATATCGCCGATTAATTCCGTGCCGAGAAGGACTAATGGCTTTTTAGAGGATTTGGCATAAAACATGGAAGCTATCACCCTGGTTGTATTATGTTTACCTTCTTAGGTCGGAATAAAACCTACTTGTTCTGGACAGATAAGTGATGGGAGGAGGCAAGAGATTCGTGTAGCCAGAACCTTCGCCCACCACTTCACATCCACATTTAATAACGAAATAGGGCGATAGCTTCCACATAGTTCAGCATCTTTACCCTCCTTTGGGATCAAAGAAATATAAGCTTCCAAAGGGAGGGAGGAAGAGGGGAACCTGATAAAAGAGCATTACAATAAGAAACAAAATGGGGAAGAAGAATGGATTTAAATTTCTTAAAATAAGAAATAGGGAACCCGTCAGGGCCGGGGGACTTACCAGTAGAAATAGAAGAGAGAACACTGTCTGCTTCTTCCAACGAAATGGGTCTAAGAAGAGACAACTGTTGCATAGAAGAAAGACAAGGTAAGGAAAGAGAATCTAAAAATACAGAAATAAGGTGTGAATGTGTAGCAATGGCATCAGAGGAGGTCTCCGGGCGAATATTATACAATTCCTGATAGAATCTAGAGAATTCAGCAGCTATAGCTTCCGCACCTGTCAAAGTCTCTCCAGTTGAACTTTTAATAGTGGATATATGAACTCTTTCCTTGCGAGCTTGTACAAGTGCGGAAGTCAGCTTTGAGCACTTATCTCCATGAATATAATACTTAAATTTAGAGGTTTGATATGCTTTAGCTGATTGGACATTAAGAAGGTTTTTCAACTGGTTACGCAGATCCACCTGATGCCGCTCCGCCCCTGATCTCTTATGTATCCTCTCCAACGCTGAAATCTGAGAAATAAGGGAATTAAAATGTTTAGCCCTCTCTCTTCGCCGTGCCGCCCCCATTGAGATAAATTCCCCTCTAATAACTAACTTATGAGCCTCCCAGATCGAGACAGGGGACATATCAGCGGAGATATTCTCAGTAAAATAACGAGAGAGGGAAGAGGAGAGAGAGGGCAAACATAATGGATCTCCCAAAAGCGTCTCAATCATAGACCATGAAAAAAAATTCCTTGGTAGAGATGCAACCTCCAGTGAGATAGTTACAGGGGCATGATCAGAAACGGTTATATTACCAATCTGAGCGGATTTAACCCAGGGCAGGTTCTTGTCACTAAGAAAAATATAGTCCAAACGGTGATATGATTTATGAGGATGAGAATAGAAAGTATAGTCTAAGGCAGACAGATGGAGAGTCCTCCAAACATCTACCAAATGTAATCTATTTAGTGCCTTCCGCAAACGAAGTTTAGAGAAAGAAATAGGGGTATTGCGAGTAGAGATATCAAGAAGCGGTTCAAGGCCAAGATTAAAATCTCCACAAAGAACGCATACTCCTTCTCTAAACGTAGTTAGATGTTCTAAAGCGGAGCATAACCATATAATTTGACCTTTATTTGGTGCATAGAAATTAGCTAAAGTAAAAATCTGGTCAGCAATTTGTGCTTTGATCAACAAGAATCTTCCCTCTGGGTCTGAATATTTAGCCAATAAAGAGAATGGTAAATCCCTTTTTACCCCTATGCTCACCCCACAGACTGCCTTAGTGGGATGAGCACTATGAAACCACTGTGCATAAAAGTTAGTTGGCATCTTAGGGATATTACTATCCCTAAAGTGCGTCTCTTGTAGAAATACTAAATCCGCTCCACCCTGCCTAAGTAAACGGATAATCTGACTCCTTTTTTGCGGGGTATTTAAACCCTTAAGATTAAATGAAGTAATTTCAATACCTACTCCCATACCAAAATATCATAAAGAAAAAATTGGTAGCTAACCAACCCCATTAGGACTATTGCTAGGAAACAGATAAGACCCAATAAGAGTCCATTTAGGCCAACAGTAAGGAGTCTGCTGCCAGAGCCAACAGATATAGCATGTGCCATTAAAAAAAAAAAAAAAAAAAAAAAAGAATATAAGAAGAGAAAATAAAGAAAATACATTAAAAAGGACATTTGCATCCCTTTTAGGAGGGAAATAAACATAAGCCTAGTTGATATCAAGGCCTAGATCCCAGACTCTGCCATCAGCCCCACCCGCTACTGTGTTTAATAATCCTGACAAACTAAGGGCTTGTTCACACATCAGCCATCCGATCAGTCATCTCCACCAGTCACTGCGAGCCAAAACCAGGAGCAGAACCTCCACAGAAACTAGCTGTAATGAAAAGTTTTGCAATTGTTTTGTGTTTTGAGCCCGCGTGGCTTTGGCCAACAGCAACTGACGGAAACAACTGATCAAACAACCGAGGTGCGAACAAACCCCAAGATATAAACCATCCACCACCAAACAAAGAAATAAACCACACAATAAGTCCATCTAACATCAGCCCCTCAAAAACAATCATAATAATAATAATACTCATATTAATAATAATAGTAATAATACTAGTAGTGCAGCAGTTCTTATATATACTCATTCCAGTCGCCAGATACCAGACCCTCCATCAAAACTCAGTCAATGATCGCCATCGGGCTGTTAAAGTTACTTCTTTTTTGGTGACTTAGTTTTCTGCTTACAGGCCCAGTCTTCTGGTTCTGGGAGTCCGGGGAGATTTTTAATCGAAGGGATCGGTAACCATTCAGGCACTGCTACTGAAGGTATACCTAATTGATCCCAAGCCAGATCAAGGTCCTCTTTCGACCTGATATTCACCTGTCGGCCATCTTTAGTAATTCCCACTCCAAAGGGAAACAACCAGCGAAAACGCAAGCCATGGAGCCGCAGGTGATGTGCAAGCGGTTTAAGCAATCGGCGTTTAGCCAGGGTAGATGGGGCTACGTCTTGAAAGATCTGATAGGTAACCCCTTCTATCTGCAAAGGATCTTTTCCTCGAGCGGCCGATAAAATCGCTACAGTGTCTTGAAACAATAATAAGCCGCATATAACATCTCTGGGGGGTTCTCCCTGGGTAGGTTTCACTCGTAGTGCCCGATGGATCCGTTCGATCCTTATGATTTCGGCACGTTCAGCTCCTACAAGCGACACAAAAATGTCCTGGGCCAATTTCAGCAATGATGTTGCAGTATAAGATTCTGGGAGACCGCGCAGACGGACATTCTTTCGTCTGCTTCGGTTCTCCTGATCTTCTATGGTCAATAAAGCATTGTTTAAATGGTGTCTATAATCTCCCACCTGTTGAGCTAAAGCTTCCGAGTGTCTTACGATATCCGACTGCCGTGACTCGAGACTCTCCACTCGGTTCCCAATTTGTAGCATATCTGATTTTATTGCCAATAGTTCTTGCATTAATGGAGCAACTAATTTCTTCATAAAACTCCTAGAGACCGGGCCGGCGTCCAAGTCCTCCTCTACTTCGGCACCTTCAGCAGTGTTCTCTTCATCTGAAGCAGCCGCCGCTCCTTGGCATCTAGTCCGCTGCGCAATTTTAGGGCTCTGCCGTGTGTCCGTATCCACTTTTCTCTGGAAGAATCTTTCGAGATCCCCCCTCTTTTCCTTGGCTTTTGGAGTTCCCGAGTCAGTTAGAGGGTCGGTTATTTTGTCTTTTTTCCTGCCGCCCATTAGAAGGCTGTTTTTGGTGGATATAGTTAGCGGGTGAGGGGCTGTGCACGGAGCTCACTCACAGCAGCAGCTTACTCCATCAGTGTCCAGGCTCCTCCCCCACATGGGTCAGTATTGAGCCCTATTCTCTTCAATATTTTTATTAATGATCTTATAGAAGGCTTGCACAGTAAAATATCAATTTTTGCAGATGACACTAAACTGTGTAAAGTAATTAACCCTGAAGAGGACAGTACACTACTACAGATGGATCTAGATAGACTGGAGGCTTGGGTAGAGAAGTAGCAGATGAGGTTTAACACTGACAAATGTAAGGTTATGCATATGGGAAGGAATAATGCAAGTCACCAGTACATACTGAATGGTAAAACATTGACTCTGACATGGAAATGGACCTAGGAATTTTAGTGAACAGCAAACTAAGCTGTAGAAACCAGTGTCAGACAGCTGCTGCCAAGGCCAATAAGATAATGGATTGCATCAAAAGAGGCATAGATGCCCATGATGAGAACATAGTCCTGCCACTTTACAAATCACTAGTCAGACCACACATGGAGTACTGTGTACAGTTTTGGGCTCCTGTGAACAAGGCAGACATAGCAGAGCTGGAGAGGGTTCAAAGGAGGGCAACTAAAGTAATAACTGGAATGGGTGGACTATAGTGATGAGCGAATCGAAGCGGCAATATTCGTGATTCGCACGAATATTGCCCGCTTCGGCTCTGCATCCAGAGGCAGCGCAGACTCGTCATTATTTGTGCGTCACTGCAAGTTTGAAATGCCCGTTTTTTTCAGCCAATCGGCATCAAAGGGAAGCCTGTGGGAACGCCTGCTGTGATGTAACAGCCCCTATACCTCCCCAGCAGTGATTGGCTGGCAGTGACATGTGACCTAAATTTACATAAGGTAGGGACCTGCAGCATCAGCCTCATTGTGCTTTGGGAAGGAGAAGAGACAGACAGTGTTAGTTAGTGTAGTGTGTGCAGCAAGCAGTTAGTTAGGAGTTAGGTTAGGAAGCCCCAACAGTCTTTTTAAAGACTATACTCTGAAGAACAGTATACAGTATATACTGTAAGCCTGTATTCTGTGTAGGATAGGAAGCCCCAACATTCTTTTTAAAGACTAATTGATTCTGTGAAGAAAACTATACAGTATATGCTGTAAGCCTGTATTCTGTGCAGGATAGGAAGCCCCAACAGTCTTTTAAAAACTAATTGATTCTGTGAGAAAAATTCAGTATATGCTGTAAGCCTGTATTCTGTGCAGAGATGTGCCTGGTACACCTTGTCCAGCCACATAGCTCAAACTATACATCTGTAAACAGGTATATTCCTGTGCATGACTGTGCAGTGACTAGGGTATACATTTCATATACATTTACAGTCTATAGATACCATACTGATCTGTAGATTCCAGTTTTATTTGCGCAAAATGCGTAAATTTTTTTTTTGGGATAGGTGTGAAAAATAATATTACCTGCGTATCTATATTGTCCGTTGAATTTCACTGATCTGTAATACACGGTGCAGTGAGTTGGGGAAAAAAATTCATCAGCCTGCTATATACCTCACAGTCTATAGATACCGTACTGATCTGTAGATTCCAGTTTTATTTGCGCAAACTGCGTAAATTTTGTTTTTGGGATAGGTGTGAAAAATAATATTACCTGCGTATCTATATTGTCCGTTGAATTTCACTGATCTGTAATACACGGTGCAGTGAGTTGGGAAAAAAATTTCATCAGCCTGCTATATACCTCACAGTCTATAGATACCGTACTGATCTGTAGATTCCAGTTTTATTTGCGCAAACTGCGTACATCTTTTTTTGGATAGGTCTGAAAATAATTTTACCTGCATATCTATATTAGCACATCAGAGAAGGGGTGACTATGGGGTTCCAGGGAGTACGTTACCACATGCAATCTCCATCCAAAAAGTCATACTGAGGCTCACCACCATGCTTTACACTGCAATCTTATTGAAAGACAGACAATCAGGGGTTCACCGCCAGGTTGTCAGGCAGCATTTTTAAGTGGGTCACCATTACCGTGTCCCTGAAAATTGCCTTGGGGTCATCACCAGACTATTGGCCAGATTTAGAAAAAATGGTGCAATTAGGGAGCCTCAGAGGCATCCCTACATGCTGCCCCTGGTGTTTCCTATCCATTTCCAAGGTGTTTCCATCTTTTTCTGAGGTTTTCACATGTTGGGGCAAACTTGACTGTGCAGAACCTTTGGCCCCCATAGACGGGTCTCCCATAGACTTTAATGGGATTCGTGATTCGGCTCGAACCCACGAATCCCGCGGAAAATTCGGGCCGAATTCTGAATCCCCGAATATTTTAGGATTCAATCAATTCTAGTGGACTACAGTACCCAGAAAGATTATCAAAATTAGGGTTATTCACTTTAGAAGAAAGACGACTGAGGGGAGATCTAATAATTATGTATAAATATATCAGGGATCAGTACAGAGATCTCTCCCATGATCTATTTATCCCCAGGACTGTGACTGTGACGAGGGGACATCCTCTGCGTCTGGAGGAAAGAAGGTTTGTACACAAACATAGAAGAGAATTCTTTACGGTAAGAGCAGTGAGACTATGGAACTCTCTGCCTGAGGAGGTGGTGATGGTAAGTTCACTAAAAGAGTTCAAGAGGGGCCTGGATGTATTTCTGGAGTGTAATAATATTACAGGTTATAGTTACTAGAGATGTGTTGTCAATCCAGGGAGTAATTCTGATTGCCTGATTGGAGTCGGGAAGGATTTTTTTCCCCTAAAGTGAGGAACATTGGCCTCTTCCTCACAGGGGTTTTTTGCCTTCGATGCAACTACACAGACATCGCACAGCCCTGATGTGCTCTCACCTTTATAATTAGAAAGTGCAGGGGCGGTAGGAGGCTTACGATGTCTGTGTTGTTATCACAGGCTGCAGGTCCAGGCTATCATCATACAAGTGTGTATCATCGCAGCAGAGCCACCATCAGGGCAGTTGCTGATCGCTGTCAGGGGACCTGCTGTAAAGAGGCAAAATAGGGGCCACTCACAGCTGCCCCCACCAGCCCATATGAAAGTTTACTGACCTGAAGAGACGGCAGCTCACCCTCCTCTCTGCAGTGTGATAGTCTGTGTGAGGAGAGGGCGGGGACCCCTCCCAGTTCAGCAGTGGCTGCAGGAAAAGATGAGAACTGGCTGGCAGAGACTGAGTCTTCACCTCAGGAAATGTTATGTTGCCTCATGTGCTGGAAGTATGAAGTCCCCTCACTGGTCCCTGCGTCCCTCCTACACACAGCAACAGGGGGGTAAGTTACTGTAGAGGGCAAGTCCTGAAGCTGCTGCCTATCACCTGTGTGCAAGTGTAATTCTGTGCCCCTTGACCTCACAGAGCCCCTGCAACTCTTATTGTCCCCCTGTTGCCCTTGCCCCATCACAGATCCCTGCCCATCAATCATCTCACCGTATGACATCTCCCCCTGCCCTCTGGAGGTTATATCAGTACTGGAGCGTTATACGAGGAGCAGCAGATATCAGTCACATATGACGTAATGTTTCTGGAGGTTATATCAATACTTCGTGTTATAAAAGGAGCAGCTCATATCAGTCACATATGATGTAAATGTCTCTGGAGGCTATATCAGCGCTGGAGCGTTATTAGAGGAGCGGCTGATATCAGTCACATGTGATTTAATGTCTCTGTAGGTTATATCAGCGCTGGAGTGTTATATGAGGAGTGGCTGATATCAGTCACATACGATGGCCCCAATATGCTGTGGGTTACGAACCTTACTTCACACATTGTGACATAATAATGACATTGCAGCAGAGTCACCGGCGGCTGCCAAGTGTATTGATGCAGCCTTGCAGCAATCTCATTATCATGCTGCCAGCCCTCCTCCTAACAGGCCACCAGTGCCATCTGCCTTCAGATCCTTTGGCAACCAGTGGCTGGATAGAAGACACTGGGTGAATTACTAGTATTACTATTGTGTGAGGGCTCCAGGGGGACTAACTAATGTGAACGAGCACTAAAGGGACATTACCGTTATGAAAGCAGCATAACTACTGTGAAGAGGGTACAAAATGGGGCATAAATTTGTTATGGCACGCTAAGCACACCTGTGCCGTGTGAACTATCCTAATTGTTTGTTGACCCCGCCCGCTTGGTTTGGATCCACCCTCTGCCGATTTGGCCCTGCCCATAACACTGCCCACTGCCCACTTTTCAGTTTTTTTCCAGGGCCACTTTGAGTTCCCAATCCGCCCCTGTTTACTTGTTATCAAATATATCCCTCCCCCGTGATAGTGCTTTATGTTATGCTTTATATAGCAACTCTCTTCAATTGCTAATTTTCTCAGTGGGATGAGTAAGTGTCTGGTCCCAGTTAAAAATTGGCTATTTATAAACTCTAAGGGTGATGTCAAACATTTTTCCTGACATTTTTGTTTGTTTGGCTCTGTGAAAGCTCCATGAAAGTCATTCATTTCTTATAAGCATTTTTTGTTATGGCTTTTTTAAGTCACACAGTTTTTGTTTTATTTTTTTTTTCCAGACTCTTTTGTTTCCTATAAAGAATTCTAATTTCCTATTGGTCAACATTTAACATCAGGGGTTTATTTCAACAAAAATACACACCATTAGGGTATATTTTAAGTGTTTGGATTTAAAAGATCTGAATTTAAGGCTTGAGAGTTTGGAATAACCTTACTTCATTCTTCATACTATCCTAATAGATGACAAAGGTGTAATTAGTATTGTAGCAGCACTGGGATTATGAGTCCAAAATTCTGAAGTTTGTGTGTTCTCATCATGCATAGGTGGGCTTCCACAAGTCTCCCCCCACACAAACTCATATAATTAGTTATTTATTAGGAAGCTGGCTTTTTACATAGTTAATACGGTTGAAAAAAGATATAAGTCCATCAAGTTCAACCAAGGGATAGGTGGGGACGCGAATTCCAGAAGGAAGTGAGACTCAGATTTCTACACTTTTTTATAAGCATTAATGTCATTTACTTTTAAGAATTCATCTAAACCCTTTTTAAAACTGTCCACTGTTCCTGCTGTGACCACGTCCTGATGAAGTCTATTCCACAGATTCACAGTTCTTACAGTAAAGAAGTTTTGACGCTTCTGGAGACTGAACTTTTTCTTCCCCAGTCGGATGCAGTGCTCCTTTGTCTTTTGAGGGCATTTGACAAGGAACAGTCTGTCACCATATTTTTTTGTATGGCCCACTTATATATTTGTATAGGTTAATCATGTCCTCCTTTAGACGTCTCTTTTCAAGACTAAATACATTTAATTATTTTAATCCTTCTTCATAACTAAGGCCCTCCATGCCCCTTATCAGTTTAGTTGCTCTCCTCTGTACTTTTTCCAGCTGCAGAGCATCCTTTCTATGGATTGGTGCCCAGAACTGAACTGCATATTCCAGATGAGGCCGCACAATGCTTTGTAAAGTGGTAGTATTACATCCCTGCCCTGCGAGTCCATGCATCGTTTAATGCATGACAATATCCTGGTAGCCTTAGAAGCAGCTGATTGACATTGTATGCTATTATTTAATCTACCATCTACAAGGACATCCAAATCCTTCTCTATAAGTGACTCTCCCAGTGTTACCTCCCCTAGGACATATGAAGCACAGAGATTATTTCTACCAAGATGCATAACTTTGCATTTATCCACATTGAACCTCATTTGCCAAGTTGAAGCCCAATCACTTAGAGTGTTCAAGTCAGCTTGTATTTTATTAAAAATAAAGGTTCCTGCACCCAGATGATTGCTTCAAATTATTTATTGATATCACATGCAGGTTCAACGTAACTCAGCTCGAACGTTTTCAGCAAGTGTCTTCATCAGGGATCTGTCGATATCATATGAATAAATATATACATAAGTGAACATGCAATCCAAAATTAAATACATTGTGAAAAAACACAAGTTCATTAGTAGTTACTAGTGACAATGATACAAATCAATTGTATATTAGGGGAGGTCCATTCCCAGGGCAATACTTGTCTGAAGTGGCCTGTTGGGGTTGCTATAGGTAACTGGGTCTGCATAATTTTGACATAACACATGTATCTGAGGGTGATGGACGGATATCACCCTAGAGGTATAATTGTATAGGAGGAGTTAAGGAGAAAACAGATATTGAAGCAACATGAGAAATAGTATACGCTGGAAAAGGTAGTATTGACATGCAATGACATAGTAGCAATGTAAAAAAGAGGTAGAACTAGTAAAGCGGCGTGCCATATGTCCTTACCTGGACGAACCATGCAGGGGAGTGAAGCGAGCCACAGAGGGAGGAACCTCATGTGGCTAATTCATCAGGCTCTATGGCCCTGATGTGGCACAATTACGAAATGCCCTGTGGAAAGGCGCCTATTGAAGTGGGCTAGGAAGCGGCACCTTTAAATTACGCGTTCTTGTGCTTGCCTATACAGCCATATTTCAAGTTATTCTTCCCGATCCAGCGCATGCGCCTTACATATTTTGAGATCGCAAGCACCGTAATCCCCACATATACGCAATACAATCTCAGATGCCGCGGCCGCCATATTTGTTTCCCTTCACCTAGCCTTACATACCAGCGCGTGCGCGCACTGCTACTTCCGGCGGCCCTCCCCGGACATATCCGCACAACAACGCGTAATTTAAAGGTGCTGCTTCCTAGCCCACTTCAATAGGCGCCTTTCCACAGGGCATCTGCCCATTTCGTAATTGCGCCATCAGGGCCATAGAGCCCGATGAATTAGCCACATGAGGTTCCTCCCTCTGTGGCTCGCTTCACTCCCCTGCATGGTTCGTCCAGGTAAGGACATATGGCACACCGCTTTACTAGTTCTACCTCTTTTTACATTGCTACTATGTCATTGCATGTCGATACTACCTTTTCCAGCATATACTATTTCTCATGTTGCTTCGATACCTGTTTTCTCCTTAACTCCTCCTATACAATTATACCTATAGGGTGATATCTGCCCATCACCCTCAGATACATGTGTTATGTCAAAATTATGTGGACCCAGTTACCTATAGCAACCCCAACAGGCCACTTCAGACAAGTATTGCCCTGGGAATGGACCTCCCCTAATATACAATTGATTTGTATCATTGTCGTCACTAGTAACTGCTAATGAACTTGTTTTTTTCACGATGTATTTAATTTTGGATTGCATGTTCACTTATGTATATATTTATCTACATGATATCCACAGCTCCCTGATGAAGGCACTTGCCGAAAAACGTTCGAGCTGAGTTACGTTGAACCTGCATGTGATATCAATAAATAATTTGAAGCAATCATCTGGGTGCAGGAACCTTTATTTTTAATTAATTACTCGGCCTGGGAACCGTTTCCTGCCACCCTTCCTAATCCCAAAAAAGAGTGTGACCCAACCCATTTGCAGCTTTTATTTTATGACATCTTCCATAGACTGCCCAGTACTACATAGCTTAGTGTCATCTGCAAAAATAGAAATGCTATTAATCCCATCCTCGATATCATTATTAAATAAAATAAATAATAGAGGACCAAGCACTGATTATTGGGGTACACCACTTATAACCGGGGACCATTCTGAATAGGAAACATTGACCACAACTCTCTGGACACGGTCCTTCCAGTTTTCAATCCAAATTATACTTTCCAAGACCTTACTTTATCTATTAAACGTCTATAAGGAACATTATCAATAGCCTTTGCAAAATCCAGAAACACTACATCTAGAGATGAGCAAATTTTTAAAAAATTCGATTTGGCTGGTTCGCCAAATTTTCTGAAAAGGTTCGCTTCGATCCGAACAAATTAGTGGCGAATCACGTTAAAAAACGGCTACTTCCGGGCTGCAGAGACCCTGGATAGTGGTGTAGAACACTGTGCCTTGCAGTAAAACGCATAGGGAGTCTACTGTGGTAGTGAAAGAATACTGTGAGCCAGTGTGACACGCACATAACAGGCGTCGCTCTTAGAATCGCTGCACACTTTTATGTATTTGGGCAGTTAAGGGGCCAAAACTCACCAAATAACTCAAGTCTGAACTCAACCTTACAGGTCAATGTTAGCGCCAGCTATAAAGAATTGTGCAGAGGCCCAAGATCCTACTAGAGCGCCAAAAGCGCACGCCTTTTACACCAATTCACTGATTCCACATACATTTCGACAGAACCTGTTCTATTACACACTTATACAAACAGAGCCCCCTCAGACAGCATCAGCAGACTATAGAGTGGCACGACGACAACGTGGTCAGCTGGCAGCAGCATGAGTAGGCCACAGAGTGGCAGAATGACAGACCCTGGAAGTGGCAGCAGCAGTGGAAGTAGTAGTACAATTTGGAGGCCACAGAGTGACACAATTACATAATTTTGACGTAGCGGCAGCTAGGACACGGCACGTGGAGTTGACGGCGGCAGCAGCATCAGACCGGAGAGTGGCATGGTGACATACCCTGAAGAGCAGACTGTAAAGATTAGGTTAAGATTAGAGATGAGCAAACCTGCTCGTAACGAGCGGTTCAATGCTCAGATCCCCTGCGCTCCCCTGCCCGCAGCCATCCAGATCCGTCCTCACCCAACTGTAAGTCAATGGAGAAGGATCCGTTTGGTGTCACACACTAGTCACATACCAGTGTGTGACACCAAACGGATCCGTCCCCATTGACTTACAGCGTGTGGAGGCGGGAGCAGCAGCATCAGGCCACAGAGTGTCATGGTGACATAGCCTGGAGGTGACAGCAGTAGCAGCATGAGGAGACCTGATTGTTGAGGTGGCAGCAGCATCAGAAGGCTACATATTGGGTCAGTGGAGAGGTGGGTGGCAATACCAGTCACTGGTAAAGATGCTGGGTGGTATAAGGAGCAGCTGGCAGATGTGTGGCATCAAGCTGGTGGCAGCATCATAAGAGTGGCTGAGGCAGGTAGCCTGAAGAATACAGTCTCATTTGTCAAGGTTTGGGTGACGCATCATGACTGATCTAATCTGATGCATCAGGCGTTGGTGGGTGGAAATCCTGGCTGATCCATGCCTGATTCATCTTGACAAAGGTGAGTCTTTCCCCATTTTGGAAGGACAGGCGAGTTCTCCTTGGGGTAACTATGGCCCCCGCCGCACTGAACACCCGCTCTGATGCCACACTACTAGCCGGACAGGACAGCTTCTCCAGTGCAAACTCGGCCAGTTGCGGCCACAAATCCAGTTTGGCTGCCCAGTAGTAGCCCACCACCTGCTGGTTCAGGGTCTGCTCCTGGTCTACCTGCTGCTGCTGGTAAGTACTTTCCGCACTTGGCGGGTGCAGAAAGCTGCTCATCAGCGACTCCAGACTCAAGTTGCTGCTGATGGAGCTGGTAATGCTCCAAATCCCCCCACCCCCCCACAGCAGCCGTGGCAGTGGTACATGAGCGCTGAGGGACCCCCCGGTCAGACCTGTGAGAGGATGGACGATGACGCAGATAGGCAGCAGCCAACTGACTACATAGTATGTCTCTATAGTACTTCAGTTTGTCCTCCCTCTCAGCAGGTTAAAAAAAGGCCCCCATTTTAGAACAGTAGCGAGGGTCCAAGAGGGTGGAGAGCCAGAAGTCATCCCTCTGCCGGATGGTGACTATTCGGCTGTCACTATGTAAGCAAGTGAGCATGTATCGGGCAATTTGCTCAAGTAACTCGGAGGGACTCCCTGCCTCCAACTCCACTGTATACTGCCATGGTGTCTCTGGGTCATCTGCCTCATCTTCCTCATCTCCCTCTACCTCCTCTGGCTGCTCCTGCTCCTCCTCTTCTGTCGCCTGGGTAGAAAAACCACTAAATGCTTGTGCTCCAATGTCCTCCTTCTCCTCCAGTTCAGCCCCCACCGGACTTATGTGGCCGTGAGATGCAGTCTCCAAGTCTCCAGTCCCCTGACCGTTTGACAACCAGATCAAATAGGTGCGCCATGCAGGGCGCAAGGCTCAGCCCTCCTTGGCGCAGCACGGACACCATGTTCTTTCCGTTATCTGTCACCATGGTTCCGATTTTGAGTTGTCGCAGAGAAAGCCAGCAATTGATTTCTTCTTTCATGACGCGGAGCAGTTCCTCCCCTGTGTGACTTTGTTCGCCCAGGCAAACCAGGTGTAGAACTGCGTGACACCGCCGTGCCCTGCACATGTGGTACGCTGGAGGAGCACTATGACTTGGCCCTGCAGTGGAGGCTGAGGTGGTGGAGAAGGAGCCGGACATTAGCGCAGGATCCGCAGTTTGACAACGAGGAGGAGGAGAAAGGAGAAATGTTCACCTCCTCAGGCGTCTTCGCAAAAAACTTCCACAACGCCGAGAAGGCGATTTTACCACCAACACTCTGCACTGACTGAGTGGTACCTCCGCTGAGCCCCTACGCCTCTCTTTTGAAGGCTGGAAAGCACCTGCGAAAAGTGCGGTCTACCCCATGCCCGTTTGGCTCCTGACCTCGCACTGCTGCCACTCCGCTGACTAACAGCCACACTAGCGGCTTGCTGCCTGCACCGCTGCCTGACGCTCAAGCTGTCAGTCTCGTCTGGAGATGATGATAAGGATGATGACGCCCTTGCTTCACCCAGCTCCCAAGTGTGATCGGCTACATTATCATCAACTACAGTTTGCACGTCGCTAATGTCCTCCTCAACTGTCTCGGTGTACAAAGCCTGACCGCGCTCAACATCACCTCCCACTACACTCTCCTCATCAGTACTTGACCGCCTACTGGTAGGAGCGGATTTCTGCCCCACCTCTAGGCTTCCCAGTAGCTGTTGACTGTCCTCAAGTAGTTCGTCCTCGCTGTATAGTGGCGCAGATCCCATAGCATATCGTACTTCTCTGGCTGAGGGAACTGAAAAGGACAGAGGCAGGTTGAGGACAGGCACTGGAGCTGCTCCAGGCCCATGCCAACAAAGGGTTGTGTCTGACGAACCCACGACTCTTAGCTGGGGGTTTCAGATGTCATCTAGGAGGAAGTGGATGACCGAGTCAACTATTCAAGAACATCTGGGTTGGTGGACAACACACGGCCACTAGATGAGACCGGTAGCTGTGGCCTCGCTGACTGACCCCTAATGCCTCGTCCCCTTCCTCTGCTGAGACCTTTGCCTGTTCCCGAAACATTTGTGCCACTGCCCCTCCCCTGTGAAGGGCCTGTCACCCCTCTGTCTGACATCCTGTTTGATAAAAAAAATTTAAAATAAAATGAAGAATACCCCCAAAAATTATACTTTGCTCACTGGCTTGCACAACGGCTTAAAGAAGAACTCCCACAAAAATTTTTATGCTCTGACCTGTTAGAAAGGTGCTTGATATAATCTGTAGTGATTGTCATTTTCTTATCAGTGACTGTTTCTGTGAGTAAAAACCTCTCTTCTTATTGTAGCTGGGTCATGTGACCAACTCCTTGACCTCCAACTGACCCAGGACAGAAAGCCAGTAACTGCTCTATTCATTCCTATGGGAGCCTCACTTTCATAGGAATACATAGAGAATTAGACTTCCTGTCCACACATAAGTCTATGTGTGAGTTGGTGGGTCTAATTCCTAGTCACATGACACAGATAAGAAACTTCAGGATGATATAAGTCAAAAATTTAGACACTGGTAAGAAAATGACATTCACTACAGATTATATCATGTACATTTCTAGCAGGACATGGAAAAAATTTTTTGTCGGGAGTTTTTCTTTAACTATTTCTTTCAGAAATAACGTCACCTACACTGTGTGTTAACACAGGGTTACTGAACTGCAGTACAATGGGTTACTGCACAGCACTATACACTTTGTTTACATAGCGACTGACGCTGCGACTATCAATTTAAAAGAAACGAGCCCAGAAACACATCTTAACTCTTTTTTGGGCAATTCAACTTCACTGACTACGTTAGCACAATATCACACCTTTTCTGTTTGGATGGCAAATGACGCCAAAAATACTTAGTTAAAATGAACAACCCCAAAAAAACCTATTAACTGTTTTTTGGTCAATTCAACTTCGCCGAGGAATTTTGATTTTTTTCCCAAAACACAACCCAAAATATAACCTTTTTTTTTTTTTTTCTTTTTTTACAGCGACTGACACTGCGACTATTGATTTAAAAGAAACGAGCCCAGAACCACGTCTTAACTCTTTTTTGGGCAATTCAACTTCACTGACTGCATTAGCACAATATCACGCTTTTCTGTTTGGATAGCGAATGACACCAAAAATACTTAGTTAAAATGAACAACCGCAAAAAAACCTATTAACTGTTTTTTGGCCAATTCAACTTCGCAGAGGAAGTTTGATTTTTTTTCCCCAAAACACAACCCAAAAGATTACCTTTTTTTTTGTTTGTTTGTTTTTTTCTTTTTTTACAGCGACTGACGCTGCGACTATCGATTTAAAAGGATTGAGCCCAAAACCACGTCTTAACTCTTTTTTAGGCAATTTAACTTTACTGATTACGTTAGCACAATTTTCTGTTTGGATGGCAAATGACACCAAAAATACTTAGTTAAAATGAACAACCACAAAAAAACGTATTAACTGTTTTTTGGCCAATTCAACTTCGCTAATGAAGTTTTTTTTTTTTTTTTACCCAACACAACACAAAAGACAACACAACTTTTTTCCCCTCTATAAATGTACCCCAAACAAAGCTCTGACCCTCTTACTGCACTGCAACAAAGAACACAAGTGGTGCTTCTTTGAAAAAAGCACCCCAATCCAGCCTTTAGAACAGAGTTCCCTAAACCCCAATGCTCAGTAACTGCTGCTCAGTGTACCAGAATAGCGATTTCACTGCCTGATAATCCCCTATGGATTCTGTCTAGAAATCGTCCCTCTCCTATCCCTGTAATTTAGATTATCTTTCCCTGATCTCATTTCTTTTCTTTAGCAATGTTTTTCTATTACTTGCCCTATCTCTCCTGACGTCTGTCTCTTGTCTAAAATCAATTGCAAATGGCGGATTCCAGCGCTACAGAGCTATTTATAGGACTGTGACATCACAGGACCTGGCTGGCTGCTAATTGGCTACATGTCTGCATGTGATCGCATTGTGGGTGTTTACTTCTTTGTCCCAGAAATCCTTCCCCCATGTCATGTCATGTGCTTGCGGCCATTTTAGGAAAAAAAGATTCGTTACCACGAATCGCCATGAAATTCGCTTTAGTGGCGAATCGAATTTTCCATGAAATTCGTAACAAATTCCACTTTGTCAGCTTCGATTTGCTCATCTCTAACTACATTCACAGCTGCCCCTCTGTCCAGGCTCACCTCCTCATAAAAACAAATCAGGTTAGTCTGACAACTTCAGTCCTTGGTAATACAATGTTGTTTATCACTTAAAATATTATTTACAGTCACGTACTCCTGTATATAGTCCCTTAATAGTCCTTCCAACATTTTTCCCACAACAGAAGTTAAACTAAATGGTCTATAATTACCTGTGGAAGACCTAGATCCTTTTTTGAATATAGGCACCACATTTGCCTTGCGCCAATCACTTGGCACTGTACCATTCCCTAGAGAATCTTTAAAAATTATAAACAGGGGTACATCAATGATTGAACTAAGCTCTTTTAGAACTCTTGGGTGTAATCCTTCTGGACCTCGTGAAATTGTGAAATTTCTTAATTCTTAATTCTTAATTTCTTAATTTCTTGTTAAATTAAAACAAAAACCATTGTTGTGCCTGAATTTATGTTTCATAAATATTACTTATCTGGAAGTCCTTTTTACTGAAATCTTAAAGTTTTTTTCTGTTTGCCATGCTCTAATGAGATG
Organism: Rhinella marina; assembly: GCA_900303285.1. Lineage (NCBI taxonomy): Eukaryota > Metazoa > Chordata > Amphibia > Anura > Bufonidae > Rhinella > Rhinella marina. The sequence continues at coordinate 19,725 of ONZH01023238.1, forward strand.
TTATATTGTAATTTCCCAAGCTCTGTGAAAATTAACGTCACCCCCCAAAAATAAATAAATACTTTATTTTTCGCCCCATAACATGCATTTTCCCCCCAAAAAAAGTGGGGGGAAATGCCCCTGCGTCTTATGGGGCGAATGCTAATGAGCGCTTCCATTATGGAAGCGCTCATTAGCACCGGAGGACAAGGAAGCGGTGAAGACTCTGTACTTACCGCTTCCTGGTTCGGCTGTGCTATGCTGTGCACTGCGTGAGAGTGCTCTGTGACTTCACGCTGTGCGTGCCGGGTCACAGCACAGCTGCTGCAGGGAGAAAACAGAGCGCACTGGAGGAGAGGAGCGGTGGTGTCCAGAGCAAGAGAGGTAAGTGTTATTTTTATTTTATTAGCTCTGAGGATGTGGGCTGACATTAGGGTGATGGCTGACATGAGGCTGTGGGGACTGACATTAGGATGATGGCTGACATGATGATGTGGGGACTGACATTAGGGTAATGGCTGACATGAGGCTGATGGCTGACATGAGGCTGGGGGCTGACATTACAGTGATGGCTGACATTAGGGTAATGGCTGACATTAGGGACATGGCTGACATAAGGCTGATGGCTGACATGAGGCTGATGGCTGACGGCTGACATTAGGGTCATGGCAGACATGAGGCTGGGGGCTGACATTAGGCTGATGCCTTGGGGCTGACACTTGGCTGGGGGCTGATATGAGGCTGCTGGGGGCTATGAGGCTGCTGGGGGCTGATATGAGGCTGCTGAGGGGCTGATATGAGGCTGCTGAGGGGGCTGATATGAGGCCTATGGGGGCTGATGAGAGGCATGGTGCTTTTATCTGAGGTTTGATTGGGGTTTATGCACATTGGGGTCTGATCTGAGGTCTTATTGGGGTCCTATTAACATTGGGGATCTTATTGGGGCTGTTAGCTGAGGTCTGATTAACATTGAGGGTTTGATTAGTGGTCTGACCTGTGGGCTAATGAAATATATATTTTTTTTCTTATTGTCCTCCTCTAAAACCTAGGTGCGTCTTATGGGCCGGTGCATCTTATAGGGCGAAAAATATGGTACATAAAAAAAATTAATTGCTTGAAATATAATAGCAATACCAAAAGTAGTAGCAAAGTATAAACACAAAGCAAATATATTTTTGGTGTGATAAAGGACAAACAAAGCACATTACTAATTTGATGCATTACTAGATGTTGCATTTGTCATCAGAAAAACAAAATAAAGCCATCCCCTTTGTTCTTATTAGACTAAAAAGGAAATAATGAGAAACTGGAAACTTCTATATTGATATCTTTCCATCAGTAATAACATTCAGAGGCATACGCAGCTGCAAAGTGAAGATGAAAAGCATAAAATTAATGCTGCATCTATCTATGTGGGTTTATTTATATTATTATGTAGAATATTTGTACCGATGCTGCATGAAAAGACCCTTTGTTTAATTTTTCTATGTATATGATTATTATTCCCTTGTTACTTCATCCAATTTCCTGCCTGGATTTGTCATTGAATAGTCATAGGGAATGTATGGGTCTTACTTGTGAAATACCTCTTATTTTTCCAGCTTAAAAATATTAATATGCTGTAAGCGATCTGACTCATTTTAGTTAAAATAATGCAAACAATGAACAAAGCGAATTGCTGCAATATATTAAGTGCACTATTTTATGTAAAGAAATATACCATAAAGCTTTTAGACTGGTTAGAAAATATTGTTTATTTAAATGTCATTAAAATATATACATTATACTTACAGAATTATATATCAAAGCCTAACTGCTATAATGTTCATGTGTTTGTTCATGAACAGTTTGAACACCTCTATAATTTCTGTACTGCATATAAATTAGATATTGGTGATCATACTGCAATGCTTTTTTTATTAATACCAATAGAACAAAAAGGATGTACATGGTGTATTTGTCAATTATTTTTATATATACGTTTACCATTATCTAAATTACATCAGCATATTCCCTCTATACAGGGAAACTATTCATATCAGTTCTCATCCTAACATTGGTACCAGACCGTTTGGGAGTGTTGGTGGCAACTGAAGAACCTAGGGACCCCAGTCATTGTGGCCACATAAGTATAAACTGTCTGATGGAAACATGGGCCTTGTTGCCCATAACCAGTTTTCCAAAGCAATTAAAGCTGAGCTCTGATTAGGCTAAGGTTAAACAGACCGGTTATTCTGATCGACAGTTCTATTGAGGCTACACATCCATTTATACATACACATCATTTATGATCCTTGTAGACCCAGTTTGAATTTTAAAGAGACTATCACCAGTGACCTCCCGGTCCAACTACTTGTATAGAGGCAAAGCTGTAGTTCACTTGATTAAGGCACTGACCATTCCCAAGTTACATTAGGGGTCTGGTGAAACGAGAGTGTCATCCTTTGTTCTCATTACACCTAAGCAGCAAAGGAGGGGCTGGCCACAGAAAGAAACAGAGCTTGGGTGTAGTGAGAGCAACAGTGACACCCTAGTTTCACCTAATTTTCTTTAATCAGGTGAACTACATCTATACATCTGTCTTTCTATACAGATGTGTCCACCCTTAACTGTTCTTAAGTTTAGTTAAGGAATGCAATTTGTAATTAAAACAGTCTAGAACAATATCACATCTTATCTAAACTCTGGTCAGGCTGCAATTCACACCACAACCACTGAGTGTCAAGTACCACAATTAGCTCAGTTACTCATCCAGCTACATGTCCTAACTAGTTTGTTTCGAGAACAGTTGGGGATGGGGGTCGTCCCAGCGGTATCCTTTTAACATGCGCTACATTTCTACATTTTCTGACTGTCCCTATAAATCATTGGCAGGGAACCATACAGTGTCCAAATAATATTACCATAATTGCCACACAATAGTGCCATACAGTACCCACATACTACTGTCGTACAGAATCCACATAATACTGTCATACAGAGCTTCCATAAAAGTGCCATTCAGAATACACATAATGGTCCTATATAGTACCAGCCTAACACTGTCATACAGTGCCCACATTATAGTGTCATACAATACTCACATAATACTGCCATAGAATACCTAACAAACACAACAAAATTGTGTTCACATCATATTGTCATATAATATCCACGTAATGCTGCAATACTGTACCCCCATAATAGTGCCATACTGCACCCACTTAACAGTGGCATAGAGTCCACACATAATACTACCATACAGTACCAACATAATAGTGTCATACAGGACCAACCTAATACTGCCATACAGTCCCCAAATAATAAGGCCATACAAGACCCACATAAAAGTCCCATACAGGACCCACATAATACTGTCATGCAGAACTTACATAATAGTGCCATACAGAATCCACACAATAGTGCCATCTAATCACATATGGGGACAAGCGATGGCATTACTGATTGCTCCTCCCAATACTGTGGAGGAGATCACTGCATGTAATAGCAGCGGTCTCCTTCACTGATGAGCAGGCAATTGTCAATCATAAGGCTCATCTGCCAGTGTAATACAGCGCTACGTTTATGAACTTGGATGTTCTCAGGAAAGTTCATTTCCATTAATTGGTCAGTAGAAAATGCCTATGAGCTCAAATGAGAGAAAATAAGATGTGATAAAATGGACTAAGAACCCAAGAAATACTTCTTGCAGTGCATCTAAGAAAATGAAATTTAACACAAAGCAAATGGATACTTTGAAATTAAATTATCTTTCTTACTATTATAATTGCAAGACAACAGTGCAATTAATGGATATGATAAAGCACGACGTAGAAAACCTAGCCACTATACATGAATCACTCTGACCCAAAGAGTTAGCATAGACTTTTATTTCAACTTATAAATCTTCAGAGAGATGAAAAAGATAAGGAATCACTTGTGTCTGCAAAGTGTCTTAACTATTTAGAAGATTATTTAACTCAGTGTCATTGTTGACTGACAGCTTTAATAAATTCCTACATTTTAAGCAAACTTACATTTCATATGCATTTGCTTTCCACTAAAGAGCAGAGAGGAACATCCATTGTCAAATGCATAAAATAACATTGGAAATGCAAACTTAATGTGGCCAATAGTAATGTATTATTTAAGACTTATGGGCCTGAATGAGGCCTTATTTTCTCCAAATTGAAATTTATAGTTTCATTTTAGAGTGCTAACTTGAATATTGATGGAGTTTAGGGACAATGCTATAAAATAAGACTGAGAGAAAACAAAGTAACTACTTTGCACACAACAGCAATTATGGTAATGTATGGAATCTTAAATAGATGTCGGGCCTTTTACCTGGATTAATAGCACACTGTATTGAATATATGAGAGGTCTTACCAAGCACACTCAAAGCATTATGCTTTTACACTGACTTTTGTCTCCTGAGATTTAGTTCTTAATACAGTTTGTTTTGCTTAAAAATTTAAATGTTGCCATGGAATAAATAAGTAAAGAAAAGTATTTATTTTTTTATTTTATTTAAAGTCCTTATTTGTTTTTATTGTGATTTATTTGAAGGCACCATTATTAGAGTGCTGTACACATGAAAAAGGATTACATCATCATAATATATCATACATATATTATATACATATATAATATCATACAAAATACGTATAATAAAAATAAACTGAATGACAGACTGGTACAAAGGGAGAGGAGACCCTACCCACGAGGATTTATTATCTACATGCATTTGAAATCTGTTGGCAAATGTTGATAAATGTATTCAGTAGGCAGTAATGTAGATATGAATGTATATATGTATTAACCCATACTCTTTGTTCAAATAATTTTGAATGCTATGTCCATTTGCTCAAATTAACTCTCATTTTTGTCTTCAAAAGCTGCATCAGAAAACCTGAATGAGTTAGCTAGGTTGTAGATTTATTTTTCTGAACATGACTATAGGGGCTGCCATCTTGCCTAAGCTTTTCTTAACAGCATTTAGAAAGCATTAAGAAAAGTGCTTTACGGTAGCCACATGGGTCATAGACACAATGGTCAGGAGGGGACCTCACTGACTTCTATGGGAGAGTTTTCTGGGCATGCACTGTGCAGAGGTCGTTGCACAAGGGAAGAATAGATGAGCCCTGAAAATCACGTATTGTGAATGGTGGATCTTGTCTTATCTGTAATTGTAATTCTGCATGTAGTGATGTCACCTCTGTGTATAGTTAAGTAGGGAACGTCAGTGAAGGGATCCATACAGAACAAGAAGTGGTAACTATTATTAAGCTTAGTGACCAGTGTGAAAACTGCAGGGTTTTATGTTTTTGTTTAAATATAGATACTGATATGGGAAATTAAAAATAACCACTTAACAAAAATATGTTAAACATAAAAAAGTTATTTAAACAACAGCTCACAGTTGAACACAGCTTGCTTTGTATGGGAATACACAGCCACAATGCTCATGTTGATCCCTTGAAGGCAAGCTAGAAGAGGCAGTGTCATGTTTTGGGCAATGTTCTGCTGCACGTAACATGTACCACCTTGTAGGCTGCATATCAAGTACACCTCTTCATGGCAAAGGTCCTTCTAATGGCAGCGGCATATTTCAGCATGATAACGTGCCCTGCCATAGGGCAAAATTTGTTCAGGAAAGATTTGAGGGGCATAACAGTTCAAGCTTTTAACAACAGGACACCTTCATAGGTCTTGTGGAGCTGTTTTGGTGAAGCCACAAAATATTAGTTAGTAATTTCAATGTAATGGTTAATCATATACATAGAACACATGCATATCAATTTTCCACTACATCCAAACATATACTGTCATCATTGTGCAGGTCATGTTGATGATTCTTTATGAATTAACTTGGTAAAACTTGATTACATGGAGCAAGTCCATGGAGGAGGAATGTACACCTTTGGTGCTATAGATCCTTCTATTTTTCTGGTTGTACACTATGTAAAGAAACAAAGGAACAGTGTGGGCAGCAGCAGTCAAAATCTTCTGTCAGTGCAATGCTACTTGCAATCAATTATAAGTGTAAACACAACATTGCCGATTTCTCTTTATTTGGGGTTTCTCAAGAACTCTATATTCCCCTAATGAGTTCCATGTTTGTTTTATATATTCATTTAACTTTCAAAGTTTAAAAAAATGTCAATCATGTGACACATTTCATCGATAATTAGCTCACTCTCAACTAGAGTACCCCTCACAATCCTATGAGCTTTTGGCTATTCATTCTCTTTTTCCCTTTAGACTGTTTCTTTTAACATAGTGTTATTTAGGTAATATGTGTTGTCTGATACAGTATTTTGCTACAAGATATTAGTATGTTAGAATTAGTACTGGTTTACTTTTTGGATCAGAAGATTTAAATATAGCTTAAATAACTTGACAAAAAAGTTATACGATACAAAAATTTGCTCATTGATGTTTTCTGTATCAGTGTAATTTTGCAAACTGTATTTTGTAGCAATTCATAATTGTGGACTGTGGTGTTTGTTGACTGCTTTAGTTACCTAATAAAAAATTTATATTGGACAGAGCAATGAGGTAACGTGTAACTGTACATTCTTGTAACTGGGGACATGCATGTCACTATGGACTTCAGTGAGACAGCTCTGGCCTAATTTCATCTGACTTTGAATGTGTGCAAATCAAAAAGAAATGTGAACTGACTATGGACTGAGAAAATCAGCAAAGACAGAAAATCATTGCAAATCACAGCCTTATCAATATTTTACCATGTAAAGACTAGACACTATACAAAATCCTCATATTGAACGGTATACATGAACACATAAGCACAGAGAAATGTACAATTAACTGTATATTTAACCCTTACTAAATCCTATGAATATAAATTACTATTCTTAAATGTTTGTGAGTTTATATGAACTCATAATGCATGAAATGAATCACAAGATATAGCAAGATTTTATGCAGACAATGTAGTCATTTAAGTATTTCACTTATAGGACATGTTATGCAGTAAAGAGTATGCAATTAATTCAACCTTGACTATGAAAAACTGAAAGTCAAAGAGATTTGTAATCCTATGATATGGAGGTAGTCTGTGTAAATGAAAGCAGACATTCAGTTTGGGTGTACTGTATGTGTGTCATTCCGTGCATCAAACTAAGCTAGTAATTAGAAGATAAAATGCATGTTAAAGTGCTGATTCGATCAAGTTCTCTGATAAAGAAAGTGATACAGCATGCTTGACAAAGGCTGAGGAATAGCCGAAATGTAGCATGTACTAGGTGATGGAATAAAGCCGACTTGTTTTCAATTTGGATTGGATGCTGTTGCCTATTTTTTTCTGCTAAGTTCTCTGATAAATTTGTAAATGGAATGTATGATGCTCATAATGAATTCTTATATACAGATGTAGTAGAGAATGCGCTGAGAATTTGTTGTATGTCCATGCAAATACATGGGCACAGCGCTGGATTTATTTTAATGTGCTGAAACAAATGTGGATTTTATTGGATTTCCATCAGAGTGCTGGACAATTTCTTAGGGTTCTTTCACACAAGCGGATTCAGTCCGAGAAATCCGCAGCGTGTAGGAGAGCCAAGCCACGTTCTGGATAGAAGAGTCACGGAACAACATGATTAATAATGCTCCGTGCCTCTCTGTGATCTTTTTACTACAAAAAAATGTCCCTATGACTATCATGTGACACATTTCATCGATAATTAGCTCACTCTCAACTAGAGTACCCCTGACAATCCTATGAGCTTTTTGCTATTCATTCTCTTTTTCCCTTTAGACTGTTTCTTTTAACATAGTGTTATTTAGGTAATATGTGTTGTCTGATACAGTATTTTGCTACAAGATATTAGTATGTTAGAATTAGTACTGGTTTACTTTTTGGATCAGAAGATTTAAATATAGCTTAAATAACTTGACAAAAAAGTTATACGACACAGAAAACATCACAGTGACAACTTTATCTCACTGTGATTTTGTAGTAAAAAGATCACAGAGAGGCACGGAGCATTATTAATCATGTTAATGCTCCGTGCCTCTGCTATCCACAACGGGGCTTGGCTCTCCTACACGCTGCAGATTTCTCGGACTGAATCCGCTGGTGTGAAAGAGCCCTTATTGGACTTGCATCAAGCAGTTCCTCTGGGCAGGCCCATGCACCTGTGTAATCTGATCCTAGTAAGGTTAGTGGGTGTAATGGCAGCAGCTGACCACTGATGCTCCCCTACTCACTACCATGGTCTCGGACTCTTATTTGGGGCAAGCACTGTTCTCCTCTGCCACCCCTGCCCCTGTCTGCTTCCAGCCGCATTATGTGACATGTAGCGGCAATGGTCAGCCATCGGCGTTTCCCTGTTCACCTTTTTCTTTTATTTTGCAGCTACATGCAAAGCATGTCTCTCAGCCTGCTTCCTACAGCACACATGTTAAAGGGCTGGTATATATCACTTTCTGTAATTTAAAGGGCCAGCACATGTGATCTGTTCTTAATAGAGATGAGCGAACATGCTCGAAACAAGCACTGTACTGCTCGGCTCCCCTGCGCCCATGCAAGTGCAGGGGGCCGAGAGCCGCTTCCGTCCTCCTCAGGAGGACGGAAGTTGCTGCCTGCGCCCATGCAAGCGCAGGGGAGCCGAGCGGTACAGTGCTCGTTTCGAGCACGTTCGCTCATCTCTAGTTCTGACCAATCCCAACCTTCTTGCATCTATATTCAGTGGTCCATAACTTTTCCCAGTTGCATGAGAGTCAAAGGTCCTTGTGTCCTGCTAAAGTCTGCATTTATATGTTCCAGTGTTCCTGAACTCTTGACCTGTGTCTGCCTTCTGGATTCCACTACCTGTCTGATTCCTGTCTTTTCTGTTTTGACTCTCCTGTTGCTGACCTGGATCAGATGAGAAAGAAAGTCATTGAAATCTATCACTCTAGAACAGGTTACAAAACCATTTCTAAGGCTTTGGAACTTCATCGAACCGCAGTGAGAGCTATTATAGAAAAACTGAGAAAACATGGAAAAGTGTTGAACCTTCCCAGGAGTGGCCAGCCTACCAAAATTACTTCACAAGTGCATCGATGACTCATCCAGAAGGTCACAAAAAACCCAGAACATCTAAAGCACTGCAGGCCACACTTGTCTCATTAAGGTTAGTGTTTATGATTCAACAATAGGAAAGACAATGGGCTAAAACCGTATCCATGGGAGAGTTCCATGGTGAATACTACTGCTGACCAAAAAGAACACAAAGGCCCATTTCATATTTTCCTAAAAACATCTTGATTAGAGATGAGCAAATTGAAGCTGACTAAGTGGAATTTGATCCGAATTTCAGGAAATATTTGATTCACACCGAATCCGAATATCCTCATGCTTTGTGGTAACGAATCACATTTTTTTGCTAAAATGGCTGCTGCACATGTTAGGACATGGAGCAAGGAACTCTGGTAATGAGGGATCACCCACAATGCCATGCATGCAGACAATCAGCAGCAAGCCCTGTGATGTCACAGCCCTATAAATTGCCTCAACAATCTTGGATTCTGCTATTTTCCAGTGTACGTAGTGCAGGGACAGACATTAGCAGGCGCTAGGGACAGTGCTAGGAAACACTTTGAAACTTATATATTGCTCAATAGAAATGTAGGGAAAGGATAGAAAGTATTGAAGCAGAACAATAGGGGTGTTTACAGCCTGGGTAATATGAACAATTCTATTACACCTAGGTGCACTGACAGGGGTTAAAAATTGCCATAATACAGCTGCTCATTTCAGGTTTGCAATAGATCATACCTCTGTAATTCCAACTATTGGGGTCTTACTAGCACTTGTGCAAAACAGTTACGTGTAGTAAAGCCTTTTTTTAGCGTGTATTAGTGAGGGAAAAAAGAAAGGGCTTTTTAGCCATTGTGTTGAAGTGAGAAAATTTCCGCCCTTTTGGGCGTGTATTAGTGGCAAAAAAGTTTTATTTGGCGTATAGCGCCGCAGATACTGTATATGTATTAATTAATTAATTAATTAATTAATTAATTGGCATTTGATAGTGGGTAAAAAAGAAAGGGCTTATTAGCCGTTGTGTGGTTAAGTGAGAGAATTTCAGCCATTTTTGGAGTGTATTAGTGGTAAAAAAAAGTTTTATTTGGCGTATGGCATAAGTAGTAAAGCCATTTTTGGCGTGTATTAGTGTGAAAAAAAGAAAGGTCTTATTAGCCGTTGTGTAGTAAAGTGATTACTTTAAAAATTACAGTCCTTTTTGGCGTGTATTAGTGGCAGAAAAAGTTTTATTTGCCGTAAGCGCTGCAGATATATGTACTAAAGCCTTTTTGGCATGTATTAGTAGGGAAAAAAAGACCTATTAGAAGTTGTGTGGTGAAGTGAAAAAAATTATAGCCCTTTTTGGCGTGTATTAGTGCAAAAAAGTTTTATTAGGCGTATATAGCACCACAGATATATGTCCTAAAGCCTTTTTGGGCAGGTATTAGTTGGGAAAAAAAGAAAGGGCTTATTAGCAGTTGTGTGGATAAGTGATAAAATTTCAGGCCTTTTTGGTGTGTATTAGTGGAAAAAAAAAGTTTTATTCGGCGTATAGCGCCGCAGTTACATGTAGTAAAGCCTTTTTTTGGTGTGTATTAGTGGGGATAAAAAATGGGCTTATTAGCCATTGTGTGGTGAAGTGAAAAACTTACAGCTCTTTTTGACGTGTATTAGTGGCAAAAAAAATTTGGCGTACAGCGCCGCAGTTACATGTAGCAAAGCCTTTTTTGACTTTATAAACATAGTTTATAAGGCCGAAAAAAGACATCTGTCCACCCAGTTCAGCCTGTTATTCCACAAGTTGATTCAGAGGAAGGTAGAAAACCCTGTGAGGTAGAAGCCAATTCTCCCCACTTTAGGGAAAAAAATTCCTTCCCGGCTCCTATCGGGCAGTCAGAATAACTCCCTGGATCAACGACCCCGCTCTAGTAACTATAACCTATAATATTATTATACTCCAGAAATACATCCAGGCCCCTCTTGAACTCTTTTAGTGAACTTACAATCTCCACCTCATCAGGTAGAGAGTTCCATAATCTTACTGCTCTTACCGAAATAATTTATCTTCTATGTTTGTGTACAAACCTTCTTTCCTCCAGACGCAGAGGAGGTCCCCTCGTCACAGTCACAGTCCTGGGGATAAATAGATCATGGGAGATATCTTTGTACTGACCCCTGATATATTTAGACATAGTTATTAGATCTCCCCTCAGTCGTCTTTTGTGAATGGAATGAAAAATCCTAATTTTGATCATCTTTCTGGGTACTGTAGTCCACCCATTCCAGTTATTACTTTAGTTGCCCTCCTCTGAACCCTCTCCAGCTCTCTATGTCTGCCTTGTTCACAGGAGCCCCGAACTGTACACAGTACTCCATGTGAGGTCTGACTAGTGATTTGTAAAGTGGCAGGACTATGTTCTCATCACGAGCATCTATGCTTCTTTTGATGCAACCCATTATCTTAGTTTGCTGTTCACAAAAAATTCTAGGTGCTTTTCCATGTCAGTGTTACCCAATGTTTTACCATTTAGTATGTACTGGTGACTTGCATTATTCCTTCCTATTTGCATAACCTTACATTTGTCAGTGTTAAACCTCATCTGCCACGTCTCTGCCAAAGCCTCCAATCTATCCAGATCAATCTGTAGCAGTATACTGTCCTCATCTGTTTTAATTACTTTACACAGTTTAGTGTCATCTGGAAGAATTGATATTTTACTGTGCAAGGCTACTACAAGAACATTAATAAATGTATTGAAGAGAATAGGGCCTAATACTATCCCCTGTGGTACCCCACTAGTGACATTAACCCAATCTGAGTGTGTACCGTTTATAATCACCCTCTGTTTTCTATCACTGAGCCAGTTACTTACCCGCATACAGACATTTCCCCTAAGTCCAAGCATTCTCATTTTATATATTAACCTTTTATGTGGTACAGTGTCAAATACTTTGGAGAAATCCAGATATACGACATCCATTGATTTGCTGCGGTCACGTCTAGAACTTACCTCTTCATAGAAGCTGATTAAATTAGTTTGACATGACCGATCCCTCATGAAGCCATGCTGATATGGAGTTATTTGCTTATTTTCATTGAGGTACTCCAAGATAGCATCTCTTAGAAAACCTTAAACCCCTTCCCGACTAGCGCCGTACATGTACGGCGCTGCGGGAAGTAACTTTCCGACCAGCGCCGTAGTACTACGGCGCGCTGATCGGGTGGGTGCAGGAGCTGCGCCCGCCCGATCAGCTCTGGGGGGGCCGGCTGTTCCCAGTAGCTGGACCCCTGCTGTGTACGCATCGGTGAAAATACTGATGCGGGCGTATTAACCCTACATGTGCCGCGGTCAGCTCTGACCGCGGCACATGCGATGCGGGCTGTCGGAAGGGGTGTCCATCGGGTCTCCGCGCTGCTGTGATGGGGACCCGATGGCTTAGATAGCAGCCGAATGCCTTCCTTAGGCATCTGGCTGCTATCTACGGAAACCTGCTAGATCCAGCCCCCTGGATCTCACAGGCAGTAAGCTGAAAGTGTATTACTGTGTGTAATACACTTCCAGCCAATGCATTACAATACAGAAGTATTGTAATGCATTGTAAAGGGGATCAGACCCCAAAAGTTAAAAAAGTGTAAAAAAAGAAATTGAAAAAAAAAGTTAAAAAATAAAGTTTTACAAAAAGAAAAGTTTCAAGTTCCCAAAAAAAGCGTCCATTTCACAAAATAATATAAAAAAAATTGTAAAAAAATAGTGAAAAAAATAGACATATTAGGTATCGCCACATCCGTATCGACCGGCTCTATAAAAAAAAAAAAAAAAAAAAAACCACATGATCCACCCCGCCAGGTAAACACAGTAAAAAAAAGAACTGTGCCAAAACAGCCTTTTTTTGGTCACCTTCCCTTACAAAAAGTGTAATAGCAGGCGATCAAAAAGGCGTATTTACCCCAAAATGGTATCAAACCGTCATCTCGTCCTGCAGAAATGTAGACCCTACCTGAGACAATCGCCCAAAAAAATATATATATATGGCTCTCAGAAAATAGCAACACAAAAAAAAGATTTTATTCTGTTCAAAAATGCATCTAATGTGTAAAACTTTCCAAAAATAATAATGTTTGACATTGGGTATCGTCGCATCTGGAACAACCTGCTCTATAAAAATATTACATGAGATGGACCCCCAGGTGAATGCTGTAAAAAAAAAAAAAACTATGCCATTTTTTTCACCTTGCCTCACAAAAAGTGTAATAGCAGGCGATCAAAAAGTCTTATGTACCCCAAAATGGTACCAATGAAAACGTCACCTCATCCCGCAAGAAATGAGCCCCCACATAAGACAATAACTCAAAAAAATAAAAATCAATGGCTCCCGCAAACCAATCCATCAAAATCTGTGCTGCAAAATCCATATGGCGCTCCTTCTGTTCTGAGTCCTGCCGTGTGCCCCCACAGCAGTTTACCACCACATATGGGGTGTTGCCGTATTCAGGAGAAAATGGGGAACAAAGTATGGGGTGCTTTTATCCTGTTACCCTTGTGAAAATGAAAAATTTGGGGCTAAAGCAACATTTTATTGGAAGAAATGAAACTTTTCATTTTCATAGCCAAGTGTTTCCAAATTCTGTAAAACGCTTAGGGGGTCAAAGTGGCCAGTACCCCCCTTAATATATTCTTTGAAGGGTGTAGTTTCCAAAATGGGGTAACTTTTTCAGGGTTTCCACTTTAGGGGTACGTCAGGGTCTCTCAATTACAAAATGGTGCCTAAAAACCATTCTAGCAAAATCTGCCTCCAAAATTCGTATGGCGCTCCTTTCCTTCTGACCGCTGCCACAAACCCATAGAGACGTTTACCACCACATATGGCGTATTTCAGTAAACTGCAGAATCAGAGTAATGTATATTGAGGTTTAGTTTGCTGTTAACTCTTGCTGTTTTCCAAGAAAAAAATTATTAACATTAATAATCTACCAAAAAAGTGAAATTTTGAAATCTACCTCCATTTTCCATGAATTCTTGTGGAACACCTCAAGGGTTAACAAAGTTTGTAACAGCAGTTTTTTATAATTTGAGGGGTGTAGTTTCTAAAATGGGGTCATTTATGGGTGGTTTTCATTATGTAAGCCACTCAAAATCACTTTATATCTGAATTGGTGCTTAAAAAAATGGTTTTGGAAATTTTGTTGAAAATTTAAAAAAAGGCTTCTAAACTTCTAAGCCTTCTAACGTCCCAAAAAAGTAAAATGACATTTATAAAATGATGCCAATATGAAGAAGACATATGGGGAATTTAAAATAATAACTATTTTTGGAGGTATTACTATATATTTTGAAAGTAGAGAAATTGAAATTTGCAAATTTTTCAAAATTTTTGGTAAATTTGGTATTTAAATAAAAATGAAATATTTTGCCAAAAATTTACTACTGTCGTGAAGCACAATATGTGATGAGAAAACAATCTCAGAATGTCTTGGATAAGTAAAAGCGTTCCAAAGTTTATACCACATAAAGTGACACATGTCAGATTTGCAAAAAAATGGCCTGGTCAGGAGGGTGAAAACAGGCCCAGGGTTGAAGGGGTTAAACAGTTTACTCACGACAGATGTTAAACTTACAGGCCTATAGTTTCCGGGCTCTGGTTTTGGACCCTTTTTGAATATTGGCACCACATTTGCTGTGCGCCAATCCTGTGGAACACTTCCTGTCAGTATAGAGTCCTTAAATATCAGAAATAAGGGTCTGGCTATGACATTACTTAATTCTCTTAGGATACGGGGGTGTATTCCATCCGGTCCTGGCGATTTGTCTATTTTAATCTTTTTAAGACGCCGCTGTACTTCTTTCTGGGTCAGACAGGGAACTTTTAATGGGGAATTTACTTTTATACTCTGCATTTCAACTGGCAGTTTATTTTCCTCAGTGAGTACAGTGGAGATAAAAATAGTTAATAGCTTTTCTTTCTCCTCATTGCTCTTTGCAACTCCCCCCTCATTACTCTGTAAGGGGTCGACACTTTATACTTTATACTTTTTACCATTTATATAACTGAAGAACATTTTAGGGTTAGTTTTACTATCTTTGGCAATTAATCTCTCGTTCTCTAGTTTGGCTGCTCTTATTTGTCTTTTACATATTCTATTTTTTTTCCTTATAGTTTTTCAATGCTTCCTCGTTACCCTTCTGTTTTAGTGACTTAAATGCTTTCATTTTGTCATTTATTGCTTTCTTTACAGTTCTATTTACCCGCGTTGTTTTTTTCTTGTTCCTTAACCTTTTATTCCCATAAGTTATGTACCTCTCACAATTAGATATTAGGATGCTTTTAAAAATATCCCATTTTGTGGCTGTATTTTTATATTTGAGGACTTTGTCCCAGTTAGTTAGGCAAATGGCCTCTCTTAGTTGGCTAAATTTTGCTTTTCTGAAGTTTGGTATTTTTGTTCCTCCCTTATGAAACACTCTTTTGAATGACAATTTGAAGGTTATTACTTTATGGTCACTATTTCCAAGGTATCACCCAACCTGCACATCTGTTGTTCTGTCTAGTCTATAATACGAAGTCCAGTATGGCTGTCCCTCTAACTGGTCCTGAACCAGTTGGGAAAGGTAATTGTCTTCGGTTATTGCCAAGAACCTGTTTCATTTATGAGATATACAGGTTTCAGTTTCTCAGTCTATATGTGGGTAGTTGAAGTCCCCCATAATAACAATCTCATTATGATTTGCCACCTGGTCTATATAGTTTAGAAGTAGATTTTTCTGTGGACTCTTGTATATTAGGTGGTTTATAATAAACTCCTATTAGTATTTTATTATTGTTTTTGGCTCCATGTATTTCTACCCACAGTGACTTCACATGTTCATGTCCCTCACTTATATCTTCCTGGAGTGTGGGCTTTAGACAGGACTTTACATAATGGCCTTCCCCTCTCCGGTTTTGGTAATACTTTCTAAACAGACTGTAACCCTGTATGTTAACTGCCCAGTCATAGCTATCATACAGCCATGTTTCAGTTATTCCCATTATGTCCTAGTCCTCCTCACACATGACTACTTCCAGTTCACCAGTTTTATTAGTCAGACTTATGGCATTAGTATGCATATATACAATTAAGAGGTTGATGTATATTTTTACCCTACACCTTTCCTTCTGAAGTGTTCTAGTCCCTTCTTCCATTCCTCCTCCTATGAAGTGGCAAAAAAAATGCTTTTAGTGCTGCAGTTATATGTACTGAAGCCTTTTTTTGGCGTGTTAGTGGGAGAAAAAAAAGAAAGGGCTTATTAGCTGTTGTGTGGTAAAGTGAGAATATTACATCCCTTTTTGGTGTGTATTAGTGGCAAAAAAGTTTTATTTGGCGTATAGCGCCACAGTTACAGTTGGGAGCTCGGCGAATTAGGGGCTTCATCATCATTGGGAGAAGAGGGTGGCAGCTTGCCCGTGAGGCAGTGATGGAGCCAGCAAGTCTCTAGTGTGGCCGGTAGTCAGCAGGGTGGCAGAAGTAGGAGATCGGGAGCCAAACGTGCCTGGGGTAGACCACCCGCTTCGCAGGAACCTACCTGCCTGGAAAGTAATGGTGCAGGGGTTCACGGAGGGAGTGGTGGTAGCAGTCAGTCAGTGCAGAGTGTTGGGGGTAAAATCACCTTCTTGGCGGTGTGGTTTTTTGTTAAGCCGACAGGTGAGGTGAACATGGCCATTTGTAGAATCTGTGGGCAGAAGGTGAAGCATGGCCAGGGTGCCCATGTTGGCACCATGGCCCTGCGTCAACATATGCAGCGTCACCATAAAGCTGCCTGGGAGAACTGTGGCTCCAGTGTGGTGGTCCAGCCTACCAAAGCAGCCACTGCATCACTCAGTGGCACGCACACGATTTTAGGCAATCTAGTCTTCACCACCTCAGCCGAAGGGAGCTGTCTATCCTTCCTATCAAGTGATGCTCCTGCTCTTCTTCCTACTCCTTATCAGTCATTCCATCAGCAATCGATCAGCGAAGCGATTTCCAAGAGACAGCAGTATGTGTGTACACATCCAACGGTGCAGAAGCTGAATGTGCTTCTGGCCAAGTTGCTGGTGCTGCAGTCCCTTCCTTTCCAAGTGGTGGACTCTGAACCTTTCAGAGAAGTAATGGATTTTGCCGAGCCGAGGTGGAGAGTTCGAAGCTGTCATTTCTTAGTGAAACAGGCAGTACTAGCCTTGCACAAATATGTAGAACAGAAGGTGGGCTAGTCCTTGAGCCTGCCAAAGTGCACGGCAGCGCTGACGTCTGGAGCTCTAATCATGGTCAGAGACAATATATGTCATTTACGGTTCACTGGGTAAATGTGGTTCTTGCACAGCCAAACCAGCAACTTGGCCAGGCGATGCTGCTTCTGCCTGCACATTGTCACGCTGTTGGTCCTGCGACAATGTCCGGCCTCTGGTTCCTCATCATCTACCGTGTCCTCAGCCTCTACAGCAGGGACAATTCACAGTGCCCCACCAGCATACCACATGTGCAGGGCACGGCGGTGTCACACTATTCTGCACCTAGTTTGCCTTGGCTAACTGCTTCTGTCCTTCATTAAGAAATTTAATTCTGGCTTTCTCTGTGACAACTCAATATCGGAACAATGGTGACCGACAACGGGAAGAACATAGTGCCAGCGCTGCATCAAGGAGGGCTGTGCCATGTGCCTTACATGGCGCACATGTTCAATCTGGTTGTCAAGCGGTTCCTGAAGTCTTCTACCCATCTACAAGACATCGTAAAAATGGCCAGGAAATTTTGCATGCACTTCAGCCACTCGTACACCGCCAAGCACACACTCCTTGAGCTACAGCGGCAGAACGGCATCCCCCAACATAGGCTGATATGCGACATTTCCACCCGTTGGAATTCCACCCTCCATATGTTGGACCGACTGTATGAACAGAAAGGCCATAAATAATTTCTTGATGATCCAAGCGGACAGAGGTACTCCTCTGTGTACCTTCAATGTCAGCCAGTGGCAGTTCATGCGTGACACCTGTCGTTTGCTCATGCCCATTGAGGAGGCCACTTTATTTCTTCGTTATGGGAGACTACGGATGAACAACGTCATTACACTGATTCATATCCTGGAAAAGATTCTGGTAAATATTGATGGTCAGTTGACAGGAGACATGGTGACTACATCTTATGGCCACATGGGCCCTTTGGGGGCTGAACTGGAGGAGGAGGAAGAGGAAGAGGACATGAGTGTTTTTTCTACAGTACACAGGTGACAGGAGAGGAGGAGCAGGAGCAGCCCGAGGAGCTACAGGGAAGTGAGGAAGATGAGGCAGTGGACCCAGACACACCATGGCAGTATGCAGTGGAGATGGAGACAGGGAGTCCCTCCGAGTCACTTGCGCAAATGGTCAGATGCATGCTCACTTGTGCACCTAGTGGCAGGCGAATTGTTAGCATTTGGTACAGGGATGTTCTCTGGCTCTGCACCATGTTGGACCCTCGCTACTGGTCCAAAATAGGGGCTTTTTTTACACCCGCTGAGAGGGAGGACAAACTGAACTACTATAGAGACATCCTATGTAGTCATTTGGTCTCTGCCTATCTGCGCCATCGTCCATCCTCTCGTCGGTCTGACCGGGGGAGACCTCTGCACACACATTCCACTACCATGGCTGCTGGGGGGGTGGGGTGGCAGAAGCTCCATGTAATTAAGCCACCAATCCCGAAGCTCCTCTATCCACGCATGCGCATGTTGATGTTTCAACACACATACACCATCTTTACTATGGGCGGTAGCCCTAATCCCTGTGTACGCAAGAGATTACCTTATCAATTGTTTGCGCAAGCACTGTGCGCTTTTTATTCTACATTAGCGCAAGTGGATTACACATGTAAGGTGAGCACCATGCGGGTTTTATTATTGATTTGAATATTCACTAGCTGTGATTCACTCAGGTGTACTCTATTCTCTAGTATATTTTAATTATGAGCTATTAGTTGATTTTATGGTATTGAATATAGCTCACACGATTTTATAACACAGTATGCACTTTATACTATTCACAGTTTTTATATATTATTCTGTATTCTCAACTGTACATTTATAATTCATATATGTTTTTATTGATTGTTTTATTGGATATCGCAAGACTCATTGATATGTATCCCTATATATACCACGTGTGAGCACTATTTCCATTGCTTGACAAAGACTGCAATGAGCAGTTGAAACATTGCGTTTTTTGGTGTAATAAAGATCCACTTTTTCTACACGGAAGACCGGAGTGCTGCCTTGTTTTCTCCTTTTGCTACTTTAAGTAAATTCTTGGTCCGGAATCTTACAAGGGTTTTTGCACCTGGCTTTAAGTACTGCTTCACAATATATATATATATATATATATAAATATATATATATATATATATATATATATATATATATATATATATTGTAGGGATCAGCCTTTGAATCTGCACTATTCTTTTGGTTTCAAAAACCCAGCAACAAAAACAGTCTTGTAAAAAACAAACAAAAATCATATGAGAATTCACAGCTGAGACCGGCTTACCCCAGCCGGTCTACAGAAACATGTTCTATACAATACAGGCAAGGTATAACAGTACCATAACCTCACAGAGTTATTGTGGACTTCTACTACTCTGTCCTCAGTCCTTAGTCCCTCAGGCACTGCAAGCTCCAGCTCTCACCTACAGCATTCCATATTCAGAGTGAGGGCCTCCACCCCTCCAGCTGGGGCTGCTGGCTGTTAAATAGGCCAGGTAACACCCAGCCTGGACCAGGGGGAATAGTCACCCACCCAGCACTATGACTACTCCCAGTAAGAGCCGTCCCGGATCAGCTGTTCACAGCTATACTAAATAGTATTAGTGTCCGCCACCTACTGCTGCTGGCACCTTGAAAAAACAGGCTCTTACTTCACCGAGGCCAGGAACCTCGGTGACACGTACCTCCCATCTATCAGGACCCCTTGTGCCTTCCTACTATATATATATATATATATATAAGTCTGAATTAATCACTTACTTATATGTCTTTAAAGGACTTCACTGAGACCAGTTTGTAAATAAACTATTGTCTTCACCCCGTGGAAGGAACTGCTCTGCAAAACACTTAGCTTTCTGAAGTGCCACCATTTACATCTACTAATAGTCATGTGATTCCCTCAGTCCAGACTTTAATACTTCCTCTGACATACAATTGTGGATTATGAATCCTGTTTTCCATTACCCTCAAATGAAAGGGTGTCATCACTGACATCACATACATTGCACACAGTACAAGGAATTGTGAGGCAAGGGGCGAGAGTGCAGAGACAAAATACCAGCACCAGGCATTCTGGGTTTGGTTAGTAATCGCAGCCGTAAACTGAAACGGAAAGTAGGCATGTAAACATCAGGGACAATGGCAGTGATGGCAGTATCAAGGGGAATCAAACGATACACTCAAGTATTTAGGAATGCAAAATTCAATATTTGGAGGAACATGAACCCATAAAAAATGGATTATATTCCTGGAGAAACCCTTTATGCAGTTTCATCCATTGCCTTACTTCATATAGTGGCAGTGCTTGGTATTGCAGCTCAGCTCCGTTGACTTAAATGGGGCTGAGCTGCAGCTAGGCCATGGGACCGATGTACAGTGATGTCACTAGCCTAAGTAGAGGTTGCAGCTCTGAAGGGCTCTTCTAACAGCTAACCGGCAGGGGTTCCAGGTTTCGCACCCCTGCAGATCTGATACTAATGACCTATCCAGAGTATGTCATAAATGTCTTTTCCTGGATAACCCCTTTAAATGCAGAGACATTCAAATTGAAAAAATAGTAAATTTATCTAATTTTTTGTATTTTTTTTGAATATTTTGTGTTAATAAAGGTAAAACATATTGATCCAAATTGATCACTTACAAAATACAGTGAGGGAATTTATCATTTTTGCTGGTGTTAGTTTTAAGTCTGTCTTTGCTTTGTTAGATTTTTTGTGAAATGGCGCACAGTGATAATATATTTGGAGCAAATACAATGTAGGATATACCTTTGTTTGTAAAACTACACCAGAGGGTGTGCCTGAAGCAATTTGGTGATGCAACATTTTTGTGACTTTAAAAAGTCCCACATCATAAATGAGACTTAAAGGTTTTCTAATCTGAAATCCTGACCTACTTTTCACTCCACTTCTAAAAGTGGGGACACTCACAAAATGTCACATAATTTGATCAAATGTTGCAAATATGCACCAACAGTTGCACGCAGGCATCACTTGCTACATTTTAGCGCCACAAAACTGGCATAACAGATGATAAATGTCCCCAATGTGTCATGAAAAAGCAATCCTGGCTTGTATAAGTAAAAGCATTCAAAAATTATTACCATTTAATGTGCATGTCAGTGCAAAGGTACAGTAGGCCTGGTAAGGGAGATGAAAACTAGCCATGTCTTGAAGGGATTATAAAATTGCAGTTGATAAATCTTTCTTAAACAGGCTAACCATGGAGACAGTCCCACCCATTTTCAAAGCTGGAGTGAGTGCTAACAAAGCATAATATTGCAAAGTTTTGCGAAAGTAAGCTCAAAAGATAACAAAACCCTATTTTGCTCCTTTTTTTTCTTTTGTCATGATATGCTAGTAAACTATAGTAAGAGGGTAAGCTAGCAGGGCCAATGTAATTAATTATGCAATAATTTGCTAGTAAATTCTTGGCTTCAGGAATTCATGTGGATGTAACTTTAACTAATACTACCAGCCTATACTTTGTCATGTTCCGCAAACCATTGCAGAATAATTTTGACAAAGAGTTCAAGTTGCTTACGTGACTTCCAAATTCCCAAGGTCTCAATATGATCAAACATTTGTGCGATCATTAGCTTAGGCCATTGCAATAACTAGTGCATAGAACTGCTTTTTAGCTAAAAAACTCAATACTGTCCATTCTATAAGATTCAATTTGACACATACATAAACTCCATTTCCTCAGTGTATGTATTTACTACTCATGATTAAATCAAACATGGTGTTTTACATATAAATCTGACACAAAACATAATACAAAAATACATTATATTTTATTTTGACACTAAGTTTTTGGAATTAACCAATGGGTTTAATTTAAAAAGAGAATGCTACATGGCAGTGCTATATTCTTTGTGTATCAGCAATCATTGTATATTGGTTCCACAGAGTGATAACCATTTCCTCATATAATCTTTTAAGGCTTTTCATCAAGCTAAGGCAAAATCATCAATGCAGTTTTGAAGAGTTTGTTAGGAATTAACAACACAGTAGCAACTATCCCATCCGTGTCTAATATGAGGGTTATAGAACAGCATAATCCCCTCACCAATCTTCTTTGCCACAGCTATGATGACTAAATTTCTAGTGTCTTATCCAGGGCCGGCCTTTGGGGTGTGCGACCCGTGCTGTTGCACAGGGCGCTTCACTCCCGGCCACTTAAGGGGGCGCCCTGCCGGAGCGCCCCCTTAATGGCCCGGCCGTGCCCTGCAAGTGCCGCACAGTTGGGGGCGGCGGTGGGGCAGAGGGAGATGAGCGCTTCCACATGGGGCATTTTTACTGGCACATGGGGGCACTGGGGGCATTTTACTGGCACAAGGGGGCACTGGGGGCATTTTTATTGGCACATGGGAGCATTTTACTGGCACATAGTGGCATTTTACTGGCACATGGGGGTATTGTGGGCATTGTTACTGGCACATGCGGGCACTGGGGACATTTTTACTGGCACTGGGGTCATTTTTACTGGCACTGGAGGCATTTTACTGGCACTGGGGCATTTTTACTGGCACATGGGGGCACTGGGGGCATTTTACTGGCACTGGGGGCATTTTTACTGGCACTGGGGGCATTGTTACTGGCACATGGGGGCACTGGGGGCATTTTTACTGGCACTGGGGGCATTTTTACTGGCACTGGGGGCATTTTTACTGGCACATGGGGGCACTGGGGGCATTTTTCTGGCACATGGGGGCACTGGGGCATTTCTTACTGGCACATGGGAGCACTGAGGCATTTCTTACTGGCACATAATTTGGGGGGCATCTATAGGGGTGGGACACTTTTTACTGGCACATGATTTTGGGGGGGAATCAATGGGGGGAACTTCTGGCACATTATTGGGGGGCACTTCTTACTGGCACATTGGAAGCATTATTACTTCTGGGGCACAGTGGGGACATTAGTACTGTTGGGGGCACTATTACTAACAAGTGCACTCTGGCAGAGAATTATTAGTTGGGACTTGTGGGGGGCACTATTACTGTGGGGGCACCCTGGCACAGTATCAGCGCAGTTATTTCTGGGGAGCGTTATGTTTACTATATTACTGGGCGCACTATTACGGAACACTATTTGCTGGGCGCAGTTATTTTAGGACACTGTGTAAACTAAGATTTTTTTTTGTCAAACTGCAGAGATGAGAAATGGCTGAAAAATGGCGTCTGGTCTGAAAGGAGAAGATGAGGAAAGAGAAGATCTACATTAGAGGAGACGTCACTGGATGTAAGAGGTATGTGCGCTATATTAGTTTACATTTCAATATAGAAAGCTATAAATACAGTGCAGAGATATATAGTGTGATATAGAACAGTATAGAGAGCTATAAATATATATATATATATATATATATATATATACTGTCTTACTCTACCTACCTATATCACTCTATATATCTCTGCACTGTATTTATAGCTCTATACTGTATGACGTTAGTACTGTCACTCGGGGGGGGGGGGGGGGCGCCGAGAGAAAGTTTCGCACAGGGAGCCATCTACCCTAAGGCCGGCCCTGGTCTTATCACACTGTCACAGGCTAAAATTAAGAAGACATCATAGTATGAAAACTAGATGGGAAATGATCAGATTACCTTCTATTGGATTTTTTTGCAGACCACCAATCTTTCAGGAATGGGCATGATTCTAAGGCCTATCAAATTCATGAAGATATTTTAATTTGATAATTTAGGCCAATCTGACCGCTCAGACAGAATGGTCTGTGGTCAATAGTTGTTTATTTGTTGTGCAGTACTTTGGTGTGTGTAAAAACAAACAAACAAGTAAAGTCTAATACATTTACTATAGCAAACAAAACATTAGTGGCAAGAAAAAAATGTCATTTAAAGAACACAACTCACATACTGAGAATATATAATCTAATTATATTTACTAATATAAAAATATATGTTACTAAGGGCTTGTTCACACATCAGTTATTTGATCAGTTATTTCCATCAGTTATTGTGAGCCAAAACCAGGTGCAGGTGAAAAACACTGAACAGGTGCATATCTTTTCATTACACCTGATCTCTCGGTTGCCTCCACTCCTGGTTTTGGCTCACTATAACTGATGGAAATAACTGATCAAATAACTGATGTATGAACAAGCCCTAACAGAAACAGTTAAAGAGAATTTCCACTTGAAATTTTATTTTTATTTAATAGCTCAGTGGCTTTACTAAATGTTTAATTACATGCAATTGCAAAAGCTAGGTGTTGGTTTTGAAAAACTTAGAATGTGTTTTGTTGCATAAACCCCTTTAACCCCTTCCCGACCAGCGCCGTACATGTACGGCGCTGTGGGAAGGGACTTGCCGCCCAGCGCCGTACTAGTACGGCGCGCTGATCGGGCGGGTGCTGACCGCGGCACATGCGATGCGGGAAGAAGGGGAGTCCATTGGGACCCCCGCGCTGCTGTGACGGGGACCCAATGGCTTGGATAGCAGCCCGATGCCTTCCTTAGGCATCGTGGCTGCTATCCCAGCTTCCCTGTGCGATCCAGCCCCCTGGATCGCACAGGAAGCAGGCTGTAAGTGTATTACATTGAGTAATACACTTACAGCCAATGCATTACAATACAGCCAATGCATTACAATACACACAGTGAAAAAGTTGCTGCAATAACCAATGTAATAATAACAATTATCCCATCATTATAGTTAGCCTTTAAATGTAATATAATCATGCTGCTACTTGAATGCCAGGGTTCACATGACTGACACCATGTTTAATGTTATTCTGCTCACCCATGGATGCAGAACACAGGACTAATTCATGGAATATACCATTTTTATGTGTAGACAGGGGCTACTGCACTTGCATATGAATGGAATGAGAGCAGAATTTTAAATACATGTAAATTAGAAAACTGTATGCTTTCCTATTCTACAAATTAATTTACCAAATTTAAATTAGACAGGCTTTAACGCTTATTAACTTATGTGTAAATTAAGCATGAGCGAATCGATTCTAAAAAAATCAGATAACACTAAACTATATAAAGTAATTAACACAGAAAAGGACAGTACACTGCTACAGATGGATCTGGATAGACTGGAGGCTTGGGCAGAGAAGTGGCAAATTAGGTTTAACATTGACAAATGTAAGGTTATTAGAGATGAGCGAGTAGTGAAATATTCGAAAGTTCGAAATTCGATTCGAATAGACCGCGAAATTCGACTATTCGACCGAATATCGAATCCCATTAAAGTCTATGGGAAAAAAATGCTCGCCACTTGGAAATCTCAATTCGACCAATTGGAGGTCACCAAGTCCACCCTGAAACCTCAGAAAAGGATGCCAACACTGCTGGAATGCAACTGGGACAGCAGGGGAAGCATGTCTGGGTGCATATAACGCGCCCAAGTCGCACTATTACGCCACTATCACAGCCTCTCAACAATACACTCCAAAGACAATGTAACCTCTCTGTAAAGTGAGACCATACAAGGAAACCTTCTTTCCTCTACATTGCCATGGACCCCAAGCCAAACTAGACAAAAAAGAAGATAAAATTCTGCACCCCTTAAAATCACGTTGCCTATGACAACCACAGATGGCATAGGCAAAGGGGAAAGCAAATAGACCCCACCCCTAATTGTCATTGTGTGTGTGTGTGAGATGTGGTCAGACATGTCTTCTTTAAAATGTAAAAACAACTCAAACACATGCAGAAGCCTTAAAATGCCCAAATTGTTGGCGCTTGAGATGTCAGTGACCCGACCTGGCCCAGTGTCATGTCTAGCAGGTAAAGCAGTGGGGATGTTGAGGGATGCGTAGGACCGCAAAAGGCAGGAAGAGGCCGTGGGCTGGCCAGAGGCTCATGGAAAATTTTGTGGAGGCCCAAGAGGTGAGACCTGTTAAAAATTTTGTGGAGGCCCAAGAGGTGAGACCTGTTAAAAATTTTGTGGAGGCCCAAGAGGTGAGACCTTGATAAAATTTTGTGGAGGCCCAAGAGGTGAGACCTGTTAAAAATTTTGTGGAGGCCCAAGAGGTGAGACCTTGATAAAATTATGTGGAGGCCCAAGAGGTGAGACCTGTTAAAAATTTGTGGAGGCCCAAGAGGTGAGACCTGTTAAAAATTTTGTGGAGACCCAAGAGGTGAGACCTTGATAAAATTTTGTGGAGGCCCAAGAGGTGAGACCTCTTAAACATTTTGTGGAGGCCCAAGAGGTGAGACCTTGATAAAATTTTGTGGAGGCCCAAGAGGTGAGTCTTCTTAAACATTTTGTGGAGGCCCAAGAGGTGAGACCCCTTAAACATTTTGTGGAGGCCCAAGAGGTGAGACCTCTTAAAAATTTTGTGGAGGCCCAAGAGGTGAGACCTTGATAAAATTTTGTGGAGGCCCAAGAGGTGAGACCTCTTAAACATTTTGTGGAGGCCCAAGAGGTGAGACCTCTTAAACATTTTGTGGAGGCCCAAGAGGTGAGACCTCTTAAACATTTTGTGGAGGCCCAAGAGGTGAGACCTCTTAAAAATTTTGTGGAGGCCCAAGAGGTGAGACCTTGATAAAATTTTGTGGAGGCCCAAGAGGTGAGACCTTGATAAAATTTTGTGGAGGCCCAAGAGGTGAGACCTCTTAAACATTTTGTGGAGGCCCAAGAGGTGAGACCTCTTAAACATTTTGTGGAGGCCCAAGAGGTGAGACCTCTTAAACATTTTGTGGAGGCCCAAGAGGTGAGACCTCTTAAACATTTTGTGGAGGCCCAAGAGGTGAGACCTCTTAAACATTTTGTGGAGGCCCAAGAGGTGAGACCTCTTAAACATTTTGTGGAGGCCCAAGAGGTGAGACCTCTTAAAGATTTTGTGGAGGCCCAAGAGGTGAGACCTCTTAAAAATTTTGTGGAGGCCCAAGAGGTGAGCCATAAATATATAAATTTTTCTTATTTACGGAGCAATTCTACGGCGGTTAAGGAGGAGGAGGAGGAGGTGGAGGAGGAAATGGCACTTCATACAGATGGCACTTCACTTTTGGCTGCTTTCCACTGTTGGAGAAGCAAAGTCCGGGTAAATCCACTTGCTGTTCATTTTGATTAGCGTCAGCCTGTCGGCACTGTCGGTTGACAGGCGGCTGCGCTTATCGGTTATAATGCCCCCGGCTGCGCTGAACACCCTTTCTGATAGCACGCTGGCGGCAGGGCAGGCAAGCACCTCCAAGGCGTACAGGGACAGTTCCAGCCACGTGTCCAACTTGGAGACCCAGTAAGTGTAGGATGCCGAGGGATCGGGGAGGACAGGGGTACGGTCTGCCAGGTACTCCCGCAACATCCGCCGATACTTGTCCCTCCTGCTGATAGCGGGCCCCGCAGTGATGGAAGTTGCACGAGGGGGTGCCATGAACGTGTCCCACACCTTGGAGAGTGTTCCCCTGGTGGCTGTGGGCCTGATTGATGTTGTGGGACTCTGGGAGACCCTCTCCTCTCTGCCGCCAGCGATGGTGGGTGGGAAAATCTCCATCATGTTCTGCACGAGTTCCCTCTGGTATTCCAGCAATCGATTCGTCCTCTCCTCTACCAGAATAAAAGAAGAGACGTTATCTTTATACCGGGGGTCCAGGAGTGCGAAGACCCAGTACA
This sequence comes from Rhinella marina, assembly GCA_900303285.1. Lineage (NCBI taxonomy): Eukaryota > Metazoa > Chordata > Amphibia > Anura > Bufonidae > Rhinella > Rhinella marina. The sequence goes on from ONZH01023238.1 coordinate 47,557, forward strand.
GTTTGTTCTCCACTATCCGGACAACACGTGTGTCCCGGGAAAAGCAGCCCAGCATGAAGTCAGCCATGTGTGCCAGACTCTGAATAGGCATGACGTCACTGCCCCCACCAGAAGGATCACTTGCCATTTCCTCCTCTTCCTCTTCCGCCTCCTCTCCGCCCCATCCGCGCTGAACCAATGGGACGCACACAGCCTGACTGCTACCCTCGCCGCCAGCATCCTCCTCCTCTTCCACAGCCACCTCCACGTCGTCCTCCTCCTCATCCTCCTCCTCCTCCTGCAACTGCCACCGAGAAGCAGACAAAAGTGTGGTCTGACTGTGTAGCTCCGTTGCGTCTCCTCCTACCCCCGTCTCCTCTGCGTGCAATGCGTTCTCCCTTATTGCGATGAGTGATTCTTTAAGGACGCATAGGAGCGGGATGGTTACGCTCACTATAGCGTCCTCGCTGCTGACCTTCTTGGTGGACTCCTCAAAGATACGCAGTACATCGCATATGTCTGCCATCCATGGCCACTCGTGGTTGGCAAACTGAGGGAGCTGAGTTGGAGGCACGCGTGGATTCATAATCTGGTACTACATCAATGCTCTCTGCTGCTCACACACCCTGGCCAACATGGAATAGGTGGAATTCCAGCGAGTCGGCAGGTCGGACAACAGCCGATGTTCAGGCAAATGGAGGCGTTGCTGTAGTTTTTTTAAGCTAGCAGCAGCTACAGTTGACTTCCGAAAGTGAGCGCACAAGCGCCGCACTTTCACCAGTAGCTCTGCCAGGTTGGGGTAAGTCTTTAGAAATTTTTGGACTACCAGATTAAAAACGTGGGCCAGGCATGGTACGTGATTGAGTTCGGCAAGCTCCAGAGCCGCCACCAGGTTACGGCTGTTATCGCACACGACCATGCCTGGTCCTAGCTGCAGCGGCGACAGCCACATCTCCGTCTGCTGCAATATGGCGTCCCTCACCTCTGGGGCGCTGTGCTTCCTGTCGCCCAAGCTGATGAGCTTAAGCACCGCCTGCTGACGTCTCCCCGCGCCAGTGCTGCAACGCTTCCAGCTAGCGGCTGAGGGAAATGTTAAGGCAGAGGAGGAGGAGGAGGAAGAGGAGGGGGGTGTATCAGAACCCATGCTGGCAATCTTGGGCGGGGGTGGTAGGTAGGCCGTCTCTGTTTGCGACCCCGTCCCCGCTTCCACAACATTCACCCAGTGTGCCGTCAAAGAAATGTATCGTCCCTGGCCGCAAGCACTTGTCCACGAGTCGGTGGTCAAGTGGACCTTTGCGCTGACTGCGTACCTCAGGGCCCGCCTGATGTTACGCGACACGTGCTGGTGCAGGGCGGGGACGGCACTCCGGGAAAAAGTAGTGGCGGCTGGGGACGGAATAGCGAGGTGCGGCAGCCGCCATCAGGTCGCGGAAGGCCTGCGTCTCCACAAGCCTAAACGGCAACATCTCCAGGGCCAGCAGTTTGGAGATGTGGCAGTTTAAAGCTTGGGCTTGGGGGTGACTCGAGGCGTACTTCCGCCTGCGGTCGAACGCCTGCGAGATGGACAGTTGTTGGGACGAGGAGTGTGAAGGTGCAGGCGAAGAGGCGGGGGAAGGGGAGGCTGAAGGAGAAGGCCCCAAAGTAGCCGAGGCAGATGTGGAGGTGTCCTGGCTGGAGGTCTGGACCGCAGTGGCAGCACACAACAAAGGGGAAGAGGCAGTGGCAGCAAGACCGGGCGCAGGTTGTATTGCGTTTGCTCTCTCACACTCAGCCCAGTGCTTGACTTCCAAGTGACGCCGCATGCCTGAGGTGGTCAGATTGCTCTTCTCAGAGCCCCTACTCAGTTTTGAGTGGCAGAGTGTGCAAACCGCGCTCAGTTTGTCATCCGCACAAACATTAAAAAATCTCCACACCACAGAAGTACGAGGCCTCGATGGGGGAGCTTCGCGCGACTGCCCGCTGCCGGGAACAGCTTCGGCCCTGCTGGCTGTGGCCTCACTTCTCTGTCTGGACTGTCCTCTGCCTCTGGACATCCCTCTGCCTGTGGACATCCCTCTGCCTGTGGACATCCCTCTGCCTGTGGACATCCCTCTGCCTCTGGACATCCCTCTGCCTCTTGCTGCCTTTTTCGGTGCTGCACAGACCACCACCTCTCCACTGCTTTCCTCGCTGGACATCACCCCTGGCCAAGTGGGGTCGGTCATTTCGTCATCCACCACCTTCTCTTCCACTTCCTCACTCTGCTCCTCCTGCTGCCCACTGGACATTCCAACAGCCTCCCTTGATGGCAACTGCGTCTCATCATCATCATCGCTCATGATAACAGATGCTGGCTCAGGGTCCACATCAGCAGGAGATGGCGAAAACTCAAGTGTTTGGGCATCACTACAAACAAATTCCTCTGCTAGCTCCTGGGATTCTTCCGGCACATTTGAAAAAGGACCCGAAAAGAGCTCCTGGGAGGGGTCAATGGTGGGATGATCTGTTGGCCAGGTGTGGAGGAAGGAGGTCAGAGTGAGACTGTGTGGATGACTGGCTGGTGGACAACTGTGTGGAAGCGCTATCGGCTATCCATTGCACCACCTGTTCAACCTGCTCAGGCCTCAATAGCGGTGTAACCCGCCCCCTGCTTAACTGTCCCATAAAGGCAGGGATTCTGGATGAGCGGGATCCTGGCTGACCCTCACCAGCACGCATTGTATCCCTACTGGCTTCAACAAGGCCCCCAACAGCATTTCCGCGCCCCCGTCCTCGTCCACGTCCTATTCCGCTAGCCCCCCTCCGCATTTATTTTTTTTTGGTTACAATATTTGCCTTCACAGCCGTGAAATTATTTTTGCAAGAGAACGCACAGTAACAGTTGCCATTATAAGGCCTATATTTTTATAGTTCAAAGGTACACAGCCGTGTACTAACTGTTCAGACGGTGGGTATTAACACCAGGTATTTAAATTAGTTTGCAAGAGAACGCACAGTACAGTTGCCAATTATAAGGCCTATATATTTTATAGGTTCAAGGTACACAGCCGTGTACTAA
>ONZH01023239.1:0-50106 GCA_900303285.1 Rhinella marina
AGGAGACGGGGCAGAGGACTCTTGCTGACCGTCCATGTAAGGGTGGTGTCAGATGATCCAGCGGATGCTTGACTCCTCGTTTGGGAGCTTTGGGCGGTGGAACTGGAGGATTGGGTAAGCCAATCTAGAACCGCTGGCTGTGTGGTTCTTACTTGACCAGTGGCCGTCAGGGGTAGCTGCACCCTGCTGCCACGCCTGTTACCCCGGCTGCCACCGGGCCTGGTGCTGCCACTTCTCCTACCCTCACCGCCTCCTGTTGCGTACATTCTCAATAAATATGCGTATATTTTGCGTCGCCGTTATTTTAACCGGATTCGTTACGAACTTTCTCAAAATTCGGTTTGGTTACGAACCGAACTTTTGGGAAAGTTCGTAACGAATCTGGTTCGTTACGGTTCGGTTCGCTCATCCCTACCCCTGACGTTCAAGGAGCCAAATTTAAGAACAGACATAATGTACAGTGCTTTGCGAAAGTATTCAGCCCCCTGGAACCTTTCAACCTTTTGCCACATTTCAGGCTTCAAACAAAAAGGTATAACATTTTAAATTTTTGGTGTAGAAACAACAACAAGTGGGTCACAATTGTGAAGTGGAACAAAATTTATTGGATCATTTAAACTTTTTTTGTAATAATAAACTGAAAAGTGGGGCGTACAAAATTACTCGGCCCCCTTGCATTAATACTTTGTTGCGCCACCTTTTGCGGCGATTACAGCTGCAAGTCGCTTGGGGTATGTCTCTATCAGTTTTGCACATCTAGAGACTGAAATTCTTGCCCATTCTTCCTCGCAAAACAGCTCGAGCTCTTTGAGGTTGGATGGAGAGCGTTTGTGAACAGCAGTTTTCAACTCTTTCCACATATTCCCAATTGGATTCAGGTCTGGACTTTGACTTGGCCATTCTAAGACCTGGATACGTTTATTTTTGAACCATTACATTGTAGATTTTGCTTTATGTTTGGGATCATTGTCTTGTTGGAAGATAAATCTCCATCCTAGTCTCAGGTCTTTTGCAGACTCCAATAGGTTTTCATCCAGAATGGTCCTGTATTTGGCTCCATCCATCTTCCCATCAATTTTAACCATCTTCCCTGTCCCTGCTGATGAAAAGCAGGCCCAAACCATGATGCTGCCACCACCATGTTTGACAGTGGGGATGGTGTGTTAAGGGTGATGAGCTGTGTTGCTTTTACGCCAAACATATCGTTTTGCATTGTTTCCAAAAAGTTCGATTTTGGTTTCATCTGACCAGAGCACCTTCTTCCACATGTTTGGTGTGTCTCCCAGGTGGCTTATTGGCAAACTGTAAACAAGACTTTTTATGGATATCTTTGAGAAATGGCTTTCTTCTTGCCACTCTTCCATAAAAGCCAGATTTGTGAAGTGTTCGACTGATTGTTGTCCTATGGACAGACTCTCCCACCTCAGCTGTAGATCTCTGCAGTTCATCCAGAGTGATCATGGGCCTCTTGGCTGCATCTCCGATCAGTCTTCTCCTTGTTTGAGATGAAAGTTTAGAGGGATGGCCGGGTCTTGGTAGATTTGCAGTGGTCTGATACTCCTTCCATTTCAATATGATCGCTTGCACAGTGCTCCTTGGGATGTTTAAAGCTTGGGAAATCTTTTGGTATCCAAATCCAGCTTTAAACTTCTCCACAACAGTATCATGGACCTTCTTTGTGTGTTCCTTGGTCTTCATGATGCTCTCTGTGCTTTAAACAGAACGCTGCGACTATCACAGAGCAGGTGCATTTATACAGAGACTTGATTACAAATAGGTGGATTCTATTTATCTTCATCAGTCATTTAGGACAACATTGGATCATTCAGAGATCCTCAATGAACTTGTGGAGTGAGTTTTCTGAATTGAAAGTAAATGGGCCGAATGATTTTGCACGCCCAACTTTTCAGTTTTATTATTACAAAAAAAGTTTAAATAATCCAATACATTTCGCTCCATTTCACAATTGTGACCCACTTGTTGTTGATTCTTCACCAAAAATTAAAAATTTTGTTTGAAGCCTGAAATGTGGCAAAAGGTTGAAAAGTTCCAGGGGGCCGAATACTTTCGCAAGGCACTGTATCTATTCCAAAATTATGAATGTCTCGGCCGAGATATGAACAGCTTGGGATGAGAGGTGGGCACAGAAGAAGGGAAAGGAGGTACAGGAAAAAAAAGGGGGTTTAAGGGAAAAAAAAAAGAAAAAAAAAATTAAAAGCAATAAATCAACAAAAACTTTGTTCTCTTATCTACACAATAACCCCTCCTGATAGCACTGTATTCTAATTAAGTCTGAACAATAGTAAAGACCTCTAATAAATACTAAATGTGTAGGGGAATATTTATAATCTTATGTATATGTATGGACATAAGCCCCAAACAAGGAACGAACTTTCCAGGGAGAAGCACTCTTTCCCACCTTGATAGACAAGGACTAAGTGTCAGGAAACTATCCGGACTAACTACATGAATTTGAACATATCATAACCTCATGGGTGAGCAAGGACAATGGACAGTAAGAAGCCGGTACCCCTCTATATGCCCACCCGCCACTGAACCAATCCCACCGCCATTTATCAAAACATATAGCAGCACATTAACAGAATAATAAACTTTCTCAGAGTAACGTGTCAATGGTTTCCTCCTCAGGAGAACAGAGAAAACAGGGCGGCAGGAGAAACTCCGTCCCCTGAGATCCCTGTGCATAGAATCCCCAAATCAAGGGGGTGATGCTATACACCGCCTAACAGAGGCAACATCATATCAATAACATAGAACTAGGGTGGAAAAAGATAACTAAGTGTCCCCCATCCAATTTCCAGCTTGGGTCGAGTCCCTGCGGCCTGCACGATCTCCGCACCTTGGCTGCCTTGGTTCCCTCTGGGGCAATGGAGGAAAGTCGACCGCACGATTTTCAGGGAGGGCAGGCCACTCCGTCAAGACAACCGGTGATAGTTCCAATGCTGACAAAAACCCTTGTAGGTCATCGGGGTGTCTCAAGATAATCATGCGCCCTCCATCTCTTAATTGGAGGAGAAACGGGAAGCCCCATGTATAAGCAATGTTCTCTTTTTGCAGCATCTGAAGGAGGGGGTGGAGTGCTTTACGTTTGAGCAGTGTAAGGCGGGAAAGATAGGTCATGAGTTGTATTGGGTAGTCAATAAACTTGATTTCTTGCATCCCCCTCGCTTTTGGCATAATGGCCTCCTTCTGTTTATAATGGTGCACTCTGCATATCACATCTCTGGGATGATTGATGTCAGTGGGTCTGGGGCCCAATGAACGATGAGCTCTGTCTAATTCCAAGGGTGTATCTTCAGGGACCCCAAAAATGTTATTCAATATTGAACGCAGCGTGACCTCTAGATCTTTGGAGTGGAGGCCCCTAACTCTAATATTATTCCGTCTTCCCCTATTTTCAGCGTCATCTATCATGTCAGCGAGGAACCGCAATTGAAATGAATGAGAGGCCACGGTGGCCTCAATGGAGGACTGCTGAGCCGTTATAGCAGATACTGACTGTTTAATAGTGGAGACCTTGTCCCCCAATGCGGCCACTTCGGTCTGCACTACCCCCAACTCCCTCTTATATGCCGATTCCAATCGGGAAACATACGCCTCCATATCATCTCTAGTGGGGATAGCTTTCACATGCGTGTATAAGTCCTTCAATTCTAGCCAGGCCTGGGCCTGTGGCCCCTGTAATGGCGGCGGGCTCTACTGTGAGGACGGGGATGCCCTCCCTGGAGAGGGGAACAAGGGTGGGAAGGGGGGTTCCGGACTTCCAGGTGAGCGAGCAGAAGACTGACCCCTAGAGCCCGAGCCCCACTCACTGTTCTCCAGCTGCTTTCCACCATGTACTTGTGCGACGATCTCTGTACCACGTGGCAATGGCGGCGTGCAGGGTCCGACTTCCATCGTGTCTTCTGCTCGGACGGTGCTGTGGACCTCTAGACCTGGATGTTCTGAGGATAGTGTCCCCTGTAACATCTTGTCTGCTGGTGAGGTAGACTCAAAGGGAAGTGCGGGTCCCCTGGGGGATGAAGGCCGCTCTGACTCTGGCACGTCCGCCATAGTAGAATTCCCGCCATGGGAGTGCTGGGAACTCTGAGTGAGAAAGCGCTCAATGCCATGAGCTATAACAGGATATGGCTGGCTGGTCAGGTTCTGTGACATTTCTTCCTCCTGCCACCCATGTTGCAAGCTATTTCAGTCCTCTGATCGTATGAAAAGCAGTCCTTGTCTAGAGCCAGGGTCGGGAGCCGAGCTGAAGTGCGTCTTCACTCCTCCATGGCCAGGCCACGCCCCTATGATGCCATTTATGGCGTCTGACTAATGTGTTCCATGCCCAGTGACAACAATTTCTATCCAGCTTGCAGGGCCGGTCTCCCTCCTATGCCAGGGCCTCCCTCCTATCACACCAATGTCTTTGACATGAAGGAGGTTGAGATGTTGTCCCTATAACTGCCCTATCAGACTGTTGCCTGGAACTACATCATCTGATTGCATCTACCCACTGTCTCTGCCTGAGATTCAGGCCATGTCAGAGTGTATTAAAAAATACTTTTAGAGAGGATTTATGCTAATCATCTGCTGGGGCTGGCTTTTTCTTAGTTAAAAAGAAAGACAGATATATTTGGCTATGTTTTGAATACTTTGGCCTGAATACGCTCATGGTGAAAAACTAGTACCTTATGCTCCTAATTCCCAAACTTTTTGACTGACTATGAGGAGCCAGAATATCATGAAGCTGGACCTCCAAGGGGCTTATAACTTAATCCGTATATGAGACGATGAGGAATGAAAGACTGTTTTATAACCACAATGGCCATTATTAGTATCACGTGGTGCCCTTTGTCCTGTGCAACACTCCATCTGTCTTCCAGAAATTTTTTCAGTGATGTCTTCCATGATTTGCTATATGCTTGAGGCATGATTTACCTGGACAACATTCAGGTTTTTTTCACCAGATCTGTCCTGTCATTGCAAACATATCCTTACAGTCCTACAGCAGTTTTGTGTGAACAGGTTATACGTTAATTCTGAGAAGTGTCTCTTTGAGAGGACTTCCCTTACCTTGCTAAGCTATATTATCTTAAACTATGTCATTCAAATGCTTCCAGAAAAGTTGACCACCAATTTGGAATGGCCTCATCCCTCGGGCCTGAGAGCAATACAATGGTTATTGGACTTCCCCACTCTGACTGCCCAAATCTCTGTCCTTACCCACAAAGAGGAGAATGCCAGGGTGTGGACATCTAAAGTGGAATCTGCATTCCAGATTCTCAAGTGGACCTTCTCTACAGCCTCAATCTTTTATCAACTCTCAAAGAATGGAGGGCCACCTATTATCATGTAGCCATGTATATAGCTCATAAACACTTGACATATTTGCTAACCACTCAATGTCTTAATTAGAGATGAGCGAGCACTAAAATGCTCGGGTGCTTGTTATTCGAGACAAACTTTTCCCGATGCTCGGGTGCTCGTTTCGAGTAACGAACCCCATTGAAGTCAATGGGAGACTCGAGCATTTTTTGCAGGGGACCAAGGCTCTGCCTAGGGAAGGCTGGGTGAAAACCTGGAAACATCAGAAAATGATGGAAACACCACGGAAATGGACAGGAAACAGCAGGGGCAGCATGCATGGATGCCTCTGAGGCTGCCTAATCCCACCATTACCCCAAATTTTCCTGCAACAGCCTGGTGGTTACCCTCATGGCAATTGTGCTCACCCAGACCAAGAAAGGTGAGGCACATGTCCATCACATGTTAGGGAAGCACCCAACTAGGTGCAACGAAGGTCCATCACCCATGCCCATGCTGGCACTGCTCTCCTATCCCCAGCCACACGATGCAGGCATAAGCCTGACACAGCATGGCGGTGACACCAACAAGTGACCAAGTTAGATGAGGTAGCAGGTGAGCCACCCAAAAATTTAGCCTGACGCAGCATGGCGGTGGCAACAGAGTGACCGAGTTAGACTGAGATAGCAGGAGGTGAAGCACGGATAGTAATTCGAAGGAGGAGGAGGAGGGGTTGGAGGAAGAGGCATAGTAAGTCTGAGAAACTGTGACCGAGGTAGGCCCCGCAATCCTCCAAGTGGGCAGTACATGAGCGGCCCCAGGGTCAGACTCGGTCAGAGTGACCGAGCTACACGACGGTAGCAGGTAGAGCACATAAAAAATTTAGCGTGACCCTGTATGTGGACGTTGAGGGCTTGTGCATGTAGGTGGGCTGAACTTTTTTTCAGCTCGCGCTCCAACGTCTGCTGTAATGACAGCTGAACGTTGCGCAGGGACACATTGGTGGACAGTGTGGAGGATCATGGAGGCGAAGGGGTGGTTTTCCGGCGGGAGGCGCTCGTGCCGGGGTCCTGGGCTGGGGGTTGACTCGCAGAGGCAGCGAGTGACACAGGGGAAGGAGCAGTGGTGGGACCCGCATGAGGGAAATGGACGGCCTTGGTTCCATAGTATTTAGCACTCGTATACCTGCGCATGCTGGTGGTGGTTAGGCTGGTAGTGGTGGAACCCCCACTTAAAAATTTGGCATCAACTGGTACGGCTGTCAACATTGAGCTTGAACTAGTGGGGCATGTGTGGTATCGATTCTTCTCAGTTTAAAATCGTATACGTCCCCTATCTTGGGACCATATATTTCATGGATTTTTCGAACACGGAAAAGGAAAAAGAGCTTGCTCTGGCCAGGTGAGTGTCTTTTCTACTGCAGCTAAGGGGACGTGTCCATGCTCTGCCTATCACAGGTCAGAAGCCAATTAAAAGAAGAACCAAAAAAAATCTGTTCTTCTTATCAGTTCAAAATCTAATATGTCCCCTATACGGGTAAATTGTTTGGAGAGAGGGCCTGTAGGTGGAGGGCAGGCTGGGGGGAAGGAGGTTGAGCTGGAAGAGCCAGAGGAGTGCCCCCTTGGCTAGCGTGTGTGGTGGTGACAACAGCCGGATGGAGTTCGAATGACGACGCAGGACCCCAACTTAGAAATTTAGCATCAACCAGAACGTTGTCAACTCTGAAATTTGTCAAGTGGGGCATGTGTTGTATGCATTCTTCTCAGTTTAATACCGTATACGGCACCTATCCGGAAAAATAGCTTGGAAAGAGAGAAAGAGAGGAAAAAGACGTATTTTTAAAAGTGACGTTCAGTATAGATCAGTTAAAGAGAAAGTAAGGATTTTATGAAATGGATTTGTATCACTGAGAGCAAAAGAACCTATTTTTTTACGTGACGTGCAGTATAGATCACTTCGAGATAAAAAGGGTAATGTGCAGATTTGGGCTGCTATAGTGAAAACCACTATGGTGGTGACAACAGAGTGAGCGAGTGACACTGCGGTAGCAGGCGAACCACATAAACATTTTTCGTGGCCCTGTATGGCGGCGGTGACAACAGAGTGACTGAGTTAGTATGCGGTAGCTGGTGAAACACCCAAAAATTTAGCTTGACACAGCATGGCGGTTACACCACCAATGACTTTGTCCGACTAAGAATGCAGTGAAATGGCTTTTGTTGACCCTCCAAAAAAATTTTTTCTTTTCAGAGTACATAAAGTCGACCCTCAGCAAAAATTTTTTTTTTTAAATGTCGGTACTTGCGCCTCCTGAAAAATTGTTTTGGACTGTCTGTGTGACGTTCCTGAAACATTGTTTTACACTGTCTGTAGTTGACACTGCGGAAAAATTGTTTGGAGAGAGGGCCTGTAGGGGGCCCTCCGGAAAAATTATTTAGAGAGAGGGCCTATAAGTGGACCTCCCGAAAAATTGTTTAGAGAGAGGGCCTGTGGGTGGACCTCCGGAATAATTGTTTGGAGAGAGGGCCTGTAGGTGGACCTCCGGAAAAATTGTTTAGAGAGAGGGCCTGTAGGTGGACCTCCGTAAAAATTGTTCAGAGAGAGGGCCTGTAGGTTGACCTCCGGAAAAATTGTTTAGAGAGAGGGCCTGTAGGTGGACCTCCAGAAAAATTGTTTAGAGAGAGGGCCTGTAGGGGAACCTCCGGAAAAATTGTTTAGAGAGAGGGCCTGTAGGTGGACCTCCGGTAAAATTGTTTGGAGAGAGGGCCTGTAGGTGGACCTCCGGAAAAATTGTTTAGAGAGAGGGCCTGTAGGTGGACCTCTGGAAAAATTGTGGCAAAAGAGTGCCAGTTGGACCTCTAAAAAATGGCGTTTTTTGGGTCAGCGTTAGGCAAAGACGACAAGGAGGAGGAGGAGAAGGAGTAGAGAAAAAGAATCGGGTACATAAGTAATGTTAATCTTTAGCTGCTTTCCCCCAGAGGAGATTTGAATTCCGGTGAAATTCAGGCTTTGTTCATTTTAATAAGCGTCAGCCTGTCAGCGCTGTCAGTTGACAGGCGTGTACGCTTATCGGTGATGACGCCACCAGCTGCACTGAATACCCGCTCTGTCAGCATGCTAGCGGCAGGGCAGGCCAGCACCTCCAAGGCGTACAGCGCCAGTTCAGGCCACGTGTCCAGCTTTGAAACCCAGTAGTTGTATGGAGCAGAGTGATCGGTCCGGACGTTGGTATGGTCAGCTAGGTACTCCCTCACCATCTTTCTGTAAAGCTCACCTCTACTCTGCCGAGACTGGGGACAGGTGACAGTGTCTTGCTGGGGTGACATAAAACTGGCAAAGGTCTTGGAGAGAGTTCCCCTGCCAGTGGTGGACAAGCTGCCTGCTCGCCTCCTCTCTCCCGCTACTTGGCCCACAGAAGCACGCCCTCTGCCACTAGCGGTGTCAGATGGGAAGGATTGTTTCAGCTTGTGCACCAGGGCCCGTTGATATTAATTCACTCTCATAGTCCTTTCCTCTACAGGGATGAGAGTGGAAAGGTTCTGCTTGGGTCCAGGAGAGTGAACACCCAGTAATCGGTGTTTGAAAAAAGTCTTCTAACACACGGGTCACGGGATAGGCAGCCTAACATGAAGTCTGCCATGTGCGCCAGAGTTCCAACACGCAAGAATTCACTCTCCTCACTGGCCTGACTCTCCATTTCCTCCTCCTCCTCCTCCTCCTCCAAGTCCTCCTCTTCAGCCCATACACGCTCAACAGTTAATAAGGACTGAGTACTGGTACCCTCTTCTGTCTCGCCGACATTCTCCTCCTCTTCCTCCTCATCCTCATCCCCCTCCTCCGATACGCACTGAGAAACAGACCGGAGGGTGCTCTGGCTATCAAGCGACGTATCTTCCTCCACCGTTTCTTGTGACAAGCGCAAAGCATCCGACTTCATGCTGAGCAGTGAGTTTTTCAACAGGCAAAGCAGCGGGATGGTGAGACTGATAACGGCGGCCGCTGACCATCTGTGTTGACTCCTCAAAGTTGGTCGACACCTGGCAGATATCAGACATCCACGTCCACTCCTCATTGTAGACTTGAGGAATCTGAGTGACCTAACTACCAGTTCTGGTGGAAGTTGACATCTGGCAGTCTACAATGGCTCTGCGCTGCTGGTAAACTCTGGATAACATGTTTAATGTCGAATTCCATCTTGTGGGCACGTCGCACAACAGTCGGTGAGCGGGCAGTTGTAGGCGGCGCTGCGCTGCCCTTAGAGTGGCAGCATCTGTGGTCGACTTGCGGAAATGCGCACAGATGTGGCGCACCTTGGTGAGCAAATCAGACAGATTGGGGTATGTCTTGAGGAACCGCTGAACTATTAGATTGAACACGTGGGCCAGGCATGGCACATGTGTGAGTCTGCCGAGTTTCAGAGCCGCCACCAGGTTACGCCATGTCACCACAACCATGCCTGGCTTGGGGTTCAGCGGTGCCAGCCACAGATCGGTCTGCACCGTGATGCCCTGTAACAGCTCTCTGGCGGTGTGCCTTTTGTCACCTAAGCGCAGCAGTTTGAGCACCGCCTGCTAGCGCTTACCCACGGCACTGCTGCTGCGCCTAGAGCTACTGACTGAAGGTGCCGTGCCCACGGATGGTAATTCGGAGGAGGAGGTTGAGGAGGAGGAGGGGTCGGAGGAGGAGGCATAGTACGTCTGAGAGACTGTGACCGAGGTAGGCCCCGCAATCCTCGGTGTGGGCAGTACATGAACGGCCCCCCAGGGTCAGACTCGGTCCCTGCCCGGCAGCACTGGTCCACGTGTCCGTGGTTAGGTGGACCTTCTCAGAAACAGCGTTGGTCAGGGCACGGATGATGTTCTGTGACACCTGCTGGTGTAGGGCTGGGACAGCACATCGGGAAAAATTGTGGTGGCTGGGGACCGAATACCGAGGGGCAGCCACCGCCATGAGATTGCGAAAGGCCTCGGTCTCTACTAGCCTATAGGGCAGCATCTCCAGGCTCAGCAATTTGGAGATGTGGACGTTGAGGGCTTTGGCATGTGGGTGGGTGGAACTGTATTTCCTCTTGTGCTCCAGCGTTTGCTGTAAAGACAGCTGAACGCAGCGCTGGGACACATTGGTGGACGCTGTGGAGGATCGTGGAGGCGAAGGTGTGGTTTTCTGGCGGGAGGCACTCATGCCGGGGTCCTGGGCAGGGGGTTGACTAGCAGAGGCAGCGAGTGACACGGGGGAAGGAGCAGTGGTGTGACCCGCAGGAGGTGAACGGCCTTGGTTCCATTGAGTGGGGTGTTTAGCACTCATATGCCTGCGCATGCTGGTGGTGGTTAGGCTAGTAGTGGTGGCACCCCTGCTGATCCTGGTGTGGCACAGGTTGCACACCACAGTCCGTCGGTCATCCTCACTTTCTTTAAAGAACCTCCAGACTTGCGAACATCTAGGCCTCACCACGGGAGCTTCACTACGTGAAACAGTTGCTGCTGATGCATCAGTTCTGGCCCTGCTTCTCCCTCTGGCCACACCACTGCCTCTGGACAGAAAATACGGATTGTGGTTTGTATATAGGTGGATAAGTTAGAGAAAAATTATGTATTGTTTTTATGTACCGTGCAGTATGGAGCAATTACACTGAAACTATTAGATTAGGCAGACTTGGTCTGCTTAAGTGCAACCCAGACAAATGTTGCACAGAGATTTTTGTAATATAGCTGTATCAGTGAGAGCAAAAGACCTTTTTTAATTAAGTGACGTACAGAATGTGTCACCTGGACAGAAAATACGGATTGTGGTTTGTATATAGGTGGATAAGTTAGAGCAAAATTACATATGTTATTACGTACCGTGCAGTATGGAGCAATTACACTGAAATTATTAGATTAGGCAGACTTGGTCTGCTTAAGTGCAACCCAGACAAATGTCGCACAGAGATTTTTGTAATGTAGCTGTATCAGCAGTAGCTGTGACAGCAAAATACCTTTTTTAATTAAGTGACGTACAGAATGTGTCACCTGGACAGAAAATACGGATTGTGGTTTGTGGTGACTGGACAGCTGAACTGTGACACACAGAATTGTTCCACACAGCTGTATGAAATGGATTTCTATCACTGAGATAAAACAACAAAAAAACTATTTTTTTATATATTTTTTTTTTAACGTGACATGCAGAAACTATCAGAGAGCAAACTCAGCCCCTGCTGACTGTGGCTATTTTGACTGCAACCCAGACAAATGTCGCACAGAGATTTTTGTAATGTAGCCGTATCAGTGAAAGCAAAAGACCGTATTTGATTAAGTGACATACAGTATGGGTCACCTGGACAGAAAATACGGATTGTGGTTTGTGGTGAGTGGACAGCTGAACTGTGACACACAGAATGGTTCCACACTGCTGTATGAAATGGATTTGTATCACTGAGATAAAACAACAAAAAAACTTTTTTTTTATATATTTTTTTTTTAACGTGACATGCAGAAACTATCAGAGAGCAAACTCAGCCCCTGCTGACTGTGGCTATTTTGACTGCAACCCAGACAAATGTCGCACAGAGATTTTTGTAATGTAGCCGTATCAGTGAAAGCAAAAGACCATATTTGATTACGTGACGTACAGTATGGGTCACCTGGACAGAAAATACGGATTGTGGTTTGTGGTGAGTGGACAGCTGAACTGTGACACACAGAATGGTTCCACACTGCTGTATGAAATGGATTTGTATCACTGAGTTAAAACAATAAAAAAAGTGTTATATATGGCGATAGCTGCACTACTAGTGCCAGCCAGCCCAGCCAGGAGACAAAAAAAAAATGTCTTGTAGCCCTTAGAAGGGCTGTTGGGTTCTTTTCAGATCACTCCTGCCTAACAGAGAACTAAATCCAGGCCCTAACACTCTCCCTGAAACGCAGCAGCTCTGTCCCTAACGACATCCAGACAGCATCTGAGCCGAGCACCGCGGGCAGTCACTAGTATATTCCAGGGTCACCTGATCAGGCCAGCCAACCCCTGCTATCGACATGTAAGGGCCCCACGTGAGGCTGGGTGTACCGCAGAGTCTCCTGGCTTGTGATTGGCTGAGTTTATAGGCGCCAAAAATTCAAAATGCGGGAGATGCCATTTCC
The DNA here is from genome assembly GCA_900303285.1 of Rhinella marina. Classification (NCBI taxonomy): domain Eukaryota; kingdom Metazoa; phylum Chordata; class Amphibia; order Anura; family Bufonidae; genus Rhinella; species Rhinella marina. Next base: position 12,426 of record ONZH01023239.1, read on the forward strand.
TCGAGCATGGCGAGATACTCGTCTGAGCAGCGAGCACTTACGAGTACCGTAATACTTGAAAGAGCACCAAGCTCAGACGAGTATGCTCACTCATCTCTAGTCTTAATCCTTGCCAAGCATTAAGCATTATAGTTGACAATCTTCCATTTAACAAATTGAAAGCAACCTTCAGCAACCTTCATATGACCATATGTTCAAATAGGACTTGCTGATGTATGGCTATGCTAATGCCCCTTAAAGGGGTATTTCGGTTTTGCAATTTTCAGCATTAATTGATAGTAAATAACACATGTTATTACTTACTAAAAGTGATTATCTGTAATGCTCCTTTTTCCTACACTCCATTGTTTTCCACTGTGTTAGTTCCCTATCCGATGGTGTTACGTCTACTGTACATTTGAGACAAGCAATGCTTGTAAGGCTCTGCCCTGTAGTCACAACATCATCAATGCCTCTCAGGTTGGTGTCCTGAAAATTCTTCTGGACCCTGCCCTGTAGATGTGGTGTTAACAATTACTCTTAGCCTTAGGGTGGGGTTTTTCCAGAAGGTGTGGTTTCCTGAGTTCCTGGCTGAATACAGACAAACTGTGTGGCTCCCCCCCCCATTTTATTTATGTTGTTTACCATAAATGATATGTTCACTATATTCTAAAGGTTATTAGGATTACAGGGATTCCAAATACTGTTTTGTGATAAGTAAAAAAAAACAAAAAAACAAAACAGTAATACTATAAGACATAAAAAATTCCATCCTTACAACAAAGCTTTTCTATAGAGGAGTAAGTCAAGCAGCTGCTTGCTGTACAGAGGCTCTGGGGTTCAAATCTTACTGAAATCTATAAAATAATCTTCAGAGTAAAAGTTGTGGCAGCAAATCTAATTTTTATTTCCAGCATTTTTCTTTTGTAGTAAAAGTTAAGATTTTCTGCAAAGTTATTGTTAGTATAAAGAATGAAACTTCAATCATTGAAATTTTTAGAACATGCTTAGTATGAAATATGACAAAACAGTATTAGGCATCTCTTTAATGATAATAAGTTGTAGTGGTGTTTTTCCCCTTTGTTTCAGTAATACACTACTTATTTAGTGTTGTGGCTGTGAAGCAAATAGCTTTTTAAGCACAAAAGCATTAGCTTTTCCAACAGAGCAAGTATGTGGTATAATGGTAACTCTTCCCTCTGCCATTCAGAAGGGGTTTAAATCGTGATGAAGACATGTAAAAGCATTTCTTCATAAAAGTGTATTTGCTGGAAAAGGCCCCTCCCCCAACCCATATCAAACCTAGTTTAAATGCTGGTGTTACTTTTTTTTTGTGTAACCAGAAAACCCCTTTAATGATTTATGATATAGCAGCTATGATACCAATATTTCAAATAGGTTTGCGTTAGAGTAGTAATTGAGTAATTGTGCCATATTTAAAATTGGTTTCCTATAGGAAGTGATTTTTATGCAGAAGCAATAATAATTCTGATTATATATATATATACTAGCTGAAGGACCCGGCTTCGCCTGGGTATATTTAATTTATTTCATTTACTGTGTGTGTGTGTCGTTAAAAGATATCAAGAGTGACCTCTACAGTGCCCGCCCCTTTAACAATGACCTCTACAGTAACCCGCCCCTCTAACAGTGACCTCTACAGCGGCCCACCCCTTTATCAGTGACCTCTACAGCGGCCCACCCCTTTATCAGTGACCTCTACAGCAGCCCGCCCCTTTAACAGTGACCTCTACAGCAGCCCACGCCTTTAACAGTGACCTCTACAGCAGCCCGTCCTTTTAACAGTGACGTTTACAGCAGGCCGCCCCTTTAACAGTGACCTCTACAGCAGCCCGCCCCTTTAACAGTGACCTCTACAGCAGCCCGTCCTTTTAACAGTGACGTTTACAGCAGGCCGCCCCTTTATCAGTGACCTCTACAGCAGCCCGCCCCTTTATCAGTGACCTCTACAGCTGCCCGCCCCTTTAACAGTGACCTCTACAGTTGCCGCCCCTTTAACAGTGACCTCTACAGCAGCCCACCCCTTTAACAGTGATCTCTACAGCAGCCGGCCCCTTTAACAGTGACCTCTGCAGAAGCCCGCCCCTTTAACTGTGACCTCCACAGCAGCTAGAGTGGCCACTGTCTTTCCCCCAGAAAGCCAGACCTCACCGGCCATTCCCCCAAACGTGAAACAGCGCCCCCAGTTCCCATGAAGACACACCACTAAACATGAGACCACGCCCCCCTGGCTCCATAAAGACACGGAGGAGAAGCTGTCTGAGTGTGAGCTACTGAAAAGGTGGACATCCCTGTGTCTGTCCAGGCACTGCATTGGAAGGAGAACAGGTAGCCAGAAAACTGGACTGTCCAGCCTAAAGCCGGACCTCTGTCCACCCCAACATCAGCCTGGCCCTAGGGTGGCCATAAGTCTTGTTTTAGGCTTGACAGTCTGGCTTTCAGACTCCCTGTCCTCTGTCATGCGCAGGGCCTGGATGGACACAGGGATGTCCTTTTGAACAGCTCACTCTCAGCAGCAGCACTGTGCAGTCTGAGCATGAGCTGCAGGGAGAAAGTCACCCTCCCCCCACACCTGCAGCTGACAGAAGGTGATTTTTACCTATATTTTTAATCCCGGTCAAATGCAGCATGGAAGGGGCGTGGCCTGACTGAGTCAGGGGCGTAACTTAGTGAGATCTGGGGGTGGGGCTTTTAAGTCCTTCTTTTGACGGTGGCCAGGATTACAGGTCGATGCCATAGTAATTTAGGAGGAAGGTGGGTAGCAGTGGAAGAAAACATCTTTTATTACTACTGAACGGTAAATATGTGAAATTTACATTATATGAGGTAATGATTGATGATGAGTTAGTCTAAAACATAAGTTATATTTATGGTAACCGGAATACCCCTTTACCATTGTCATCCACAGTTCTCTGACTCTGACTTAATGCAGACCTACAGCAGTGAACTGGCTAGGTTGTCATAGAAACATATGTGTGCCAAATTTTGTGATTGTCGTTGCAGCGGTGCGGATTCCTTTAGCGGACATACACACACACACACACACATACACTCAGTTTTATATAATACTAACTGAAGGACCCAGCTTCGCCTGGGTATATTTAATTTATTTCTTTGACTGTTTGTGTGTGTGTGTCGTTAAAAGATATCGAGAGTGACCTCTACAGTGCCTGCCCCTTTAACAGTGACCTCTACAGCGGCCCGCCCCTTTAACAGTGACCTCTACAGCGGCCAGCCCCTTTAACAGTAACCTCTACAGCGACCCACCCCTTTAACAGAGACCTCTACAGCGGCCCGCCCCTTTAACAGTGACCTCTACAGCGGCCCGCCCCTTTAACAGTGACCTCTACAGCAGCCCTCCCCTTTAACAGTGACCTCTACAGCTGCCCGCCCCTTAAACAGTGACCTCTACAGCAGCCCGCCCCTTTAACAGTGACCTCTACAGCAGCCCGCCCCTTCAACAGTGATCTCTACAGCAGCCTGCCCCTTTAACAGTGACCTCTACAGCAGCCCGCCCCTTTAACAGTGATCTCTACAGCAGCCTGCCCCTTCAACAGTGACCTCTACAGCTGCCCACCCCTTTAACAGTGACCTCTACAGAAGCCCGCCCCTTTAACTGTGACCTCCACAGCAGCTAGAGTGGCCACTGTCTTCACCCCAGAAATCCAGACCTCACCGGCCATTCCCCCAAACGTGAAACAGCGCCCCCAGAGGAGAAGCTGTCTGAGTGTGAGCTACTGAAAGGGTGGACATCCCTGTGTCTGTCCAGGCACTGCGTCGGACGGAGAACAGGTAGCCAGAAAACTGGACTGTCCAGCCTAAAGCCGGACATCTGGCCACCCTAACATCAGCCTGCCCCTAGGGTGGCCAGAGGTCTTGTTTTAGGCTGGACGGTCTGGCTTTCAGACTCCCTGTCCTCTGTCATGCAAAGGGCCTGGATGGACACAGCAGCAGCACTCTCAGCAGCAGCACTGTGCAGTCTGAGCAATGAGCTGCAGGGAGAAAGTCACCCTCCCCCCACACCTGCAGCTGACAGAAGGTGATATTTTTAATCCCGGTCAAATGCAGCATTGAAGGGGCGTGGCCTGACTGAGTCAGGGGCATGACTTAGTGGGATCTGGGGGTGGTGCTTTTAAGTCCTTCTTTTGACGGGGGCCATAATTACAGGTCGATGCCTGATTTAGGAGGAAGGTGGGTAGCAGTGGAAGAAAACATCTTTTATTACTACTGAACAGTAAATATGTAAAATTTACATTATATGAGGTAATGATTGATGATGAGTTAGTCTAAAACATAAGTTATAGTTATGGTAACCGGGAATACCCATTTACCATTGTCATCCACAGTGCTCTGCCTCTTTAATGCAGACCTAAAGCAGTGAACTGGCTAGGTTGTCATAGAAACCTGATGTGTGCCTGTGAGCTTCTATTGGCTGATAAGGGTCATGTGACCAGGCTACTATTGGCTAATGCATTTTTTGGGAATATCTCAGGAATGGTACGTCCTGGAGAGTTGAAAACTGTTCTAAAACCTTCCCGGACACCTGATGTACATGTGTGCCAAATTTTGTGATTGTAGCTGCAGCATTCCTTTAGCGGACATACACACACACACACACACACACACATACAGTCATGGCCAAAAGTTTTGAGAATGATACAAAGGCTGGTGCTTGGCATCATTGTTTCTCTTCTGTTAACCATGGTTATCTCTAAATAAACACTTGCAGTCATCATTGCACTGCACAAAAATGGCCTAACAGGGAAGAGTATCGCAGCTAGAAAGATTGCACCTCAGTCAACAATCTATCGCATCATCAAGAACTTCAAGGAGAGAGGTTCCATTGTTGCCAAAAAGGCTCCAGGGCGCCCAAGAAAGACCAGCAAGCGGCAGGACCGTCTCTTAAAAGTGTTTCAGCTGCGGGATCGGGCTACCAGCAGTGCAGAGCTTGCTCAGGAATGGCAGCAGGCAGGTGTGAGTGCATCTGCACGCACTGTGAGGCGGAGACTCTTGGAGCAAGGCCTGGTCTCAAGGAGGGCAGCAAAGAAGCCACTTCTCTCCATTGGAGCAAGGCCTGGTCTCAAGGAGGGCAGCAAAGAAGCCACTTCTCTCCAGAAAAAACATCAGGGACAGACTGATATTCTGCAAAAGGTACAGGGAGTGGACTGCTGAGGACTGGGGTAAAGTCATTTTCTCTGATGAATCCCCTTTTCGATTGTTTGGGACATCTGGAAAACAGCTTATTCGGAGAAGACAAGGTGATCGCTACCACCAGTCTTGTCTCATGCCAACTGTAAAGCATCCTGAAACCATTCATGTGTGGGGTTGCTTCTCAGCCAAGGGAATCGGCTCTCTCACAGTCTTGCCTAAAAACACAGCCATGAATAAAGAATGGTACCAGAATGTCCTCCGAGAGCAACTTCTCCCAACCGTCCAAGAGCAGTTTGGCGATCAACAATGCCTTTTCCAGCATGATGGAGCACCTTGCCATAAAGCAAAGGTGATAACTAAATGGCTCAGGGAACAAAACATAGAGATTTTGGGTCCATGGCCTGGAAACTCCCCAGATCTTAATCCCATTGAGAACTTGTGGTCAATCATCAAGAGACGGGTGGACAAACAAAAACCTACAAATTCTGACAAAAAGCAAGCATTGATTGTGCAAGAATGGACTGCTATCAGTCAGGATTTGGTCCAGAAGTTGATTGAGAGCATGCCAGGGAGAATTGCAGAGGTCCTGAAGAAGAAGGGTCAACACTGCAAATATTGACTTGCTGCATTAACTCATTCTAACTGTCAATATAAGCTTTTGTTACTCATAATATGATTGCAATTATATTTCTGTATGTGATAAAAACATCTGACAAACACACATAAAAACCAGAGGGCAGCAGATCATGTGAAAATATAATATTTGTGTCATTCTCAAAACTTTTGGCCATGACTGTACACTCAGCTTTATATATTATATATATATATATATATATATATATATATATATATATATATATATATATATTATAAATGGGTAAATTCAGCGAAAAACAACCTTTTACCTTTTCAGGTAATCTGTCAGTGGTGTAGGATTCTTCTCTTGTTAAATGTGGAAACTGCCAGATCTTGGAATAGGAGGATCTCTTCCTTCTCTAATGTAATGTGTGTTCTTTATCTGGCCACCTGTAGGATGCTGGCTGTGTCCACATAAGTTAATAAGCCACAGATGACATCTCTTGGTGGTTCACCGTTCATAGTGGTGGGACAAAGAAAGTGATGGATGTGTTCAATAACAAGTTGAGGTCTGAGAAAATTTGAGAGGCAGCATAGAGGAGTGATTCATGGGCAGTGGACTCTGGAAGACCTTTCATTGATTCAGATTTTTATTTTGGCAGTTTTCTTGGTCTTCAATAATGGTTAGTGCCAAATAGAGGGAGTCCATCTGAGCTGAATAGGACTGATACACCTCTTTGTTAACTCAGTCAAGAGATCTAGTTAGATTCTAATGTTTTGACTCTGTTCTATATGACACCCCTCCATTTTGATGTCACAGGGAAAAGAGCTTGTGTCAAGGTTCTCTTAAAAAGGATCTAGATAGTGGGCTGATGTCAGATTCCACTGCAGTGTCAAGAATATCCAGGACACTTTGCATGTCTGACTTCTTCACTATTTTTCTGCCTGTAAGCCCAAATCAATCTTGGTTGTGAATGTGAGGAAGACTGCCATTCTTCTCTTTAAGAACTTGCTAAGCCTAACTGACTCTTTTTAGATTTGGCTGTTTCTAGATGCTCTCTGGGTCTGTTTTTCCCAATTTCCACCATTATTATAATGACCAGCAACTATAATGATCCAGATGGGGATCCGTTTCTCTTGGCTGTTATTTACGGGTACTTATGTTATGCAAACAATTGCCAAGACAGCAAGCAGGAAGTGGTGGGCACAGTAGTGATAGAGGTCAACCGTATAAAATGGTGCATAAAAATTAAGGCACAGATCCTTGGATAGGTACCAGACTAATAGTCTATCACAATTCTGAAAAGAGAACAGTAGACAACTAAAGTCACTTCAGTCTGAAAAATTGTCTTGTAGCAAAAATGTGTGTCTTTTTAAACTGTAGCAATATAGTCCTTAGCAAAATTGGGATACAACTTCTAAACACTTTCTAGACGCTGGTCTTAATAAAGCCCTCCACTAGCAGTGGATCCACCAAAGTTATGTAGAGCCTCTGGCCTATACTTAACTTCAGCGACTCCTCCGCCACTTCTAAATGTAAGATAACTTCCTTTCTGTACTGGGCACCCAATGTTAGAACTCAAAGAGGCAATGTTTACAGGGAATCGTGCACCACGTGGAAACTTATGGCACAGGGAGGATAATGAAACTAAGCTCACTCCAGGAGTCAATTCTAAAGATTTGAACTGTGGTTTGAATGGAAAGTATCACTCCTGGGCCTGGGCAAAGTGATATGTAGATTAGGTAGGGCTAACAGTTCTGTCTCCATTCAGAGTCCTGCAAGCCTCTGCATACAGTACTGTAGATAGCCCTGCTCTCAGCGGAGAAATGAGTATAGTTGTATTTAGTATAAGCAGTGATCTGTGAATGCAACTGCTTGGGCTGCATTCTGAAATATTGTCAAACCACCAAAATATACATGCAGTTGATGAAGGGAGGATAATGAAACTAAGCTCACTCCAGGAGTCAATTCTAAAGATTTGAACTGTGGTTTGAATGGAAAGTATCACTCCTGGGCCTGGGCAAAGTGATATGTAGATTAGGTAGGGCTAACAATTCTGTCTCCATTCAGAGTCCTGCAAGCCTCTGCATACAGTACTGTAGATAGCCCTGCTCTCAGCGGAGAAATTAGTATAGTTGTATTTAGTATAAGCAGTGATCTGTGAATGCAACTGCTTGGGCTGCATTCTGAAATATGGTCAAACCACCAAAATATACATGCAGCTGATGAATTTAATTCAGAGAGCATAGCCTGGACTATAATATTGTCTATCTACATTTACTGTATACAGTGATTATGCACTATTTTCATAAAAGTGGACATTTTAAGCGGAATGTGTCACCTATACTTTTTTTTTCTAATTAAAACAAGTTACTGATAGACATGTATCCTTCCTTACCTCTCTTCTTAGATTGACATACAATATCTTGATTTGCAATGATCAGATCTAATCAAATTTGAGCTAAAGTAAATGGTGGATCCTGTGTTATCTACCGTGTATACAGAGCTGTTATCTTTCATTGTAATCCTGTCTGTGTTAATAAGGAGATGACTGCTGAGAAGTGGTCTCCAAACATGTAGCTCAGTGGACAAAGTGAAAAATGCAAGATTTCAATTTTTTAAAAAATATAGAGTGAATAAATAGTGAAATAGAACATTATCACAAAACACCAAAAATTCTAGTGTAGCATTTTACACTAGAATAGGAGTAGGAGTGATGTACTCAAAAGATGCATTGGTTACTCCTCCCTTACACAATCTGTCTGTGTTTGACAGTTTTTCCCCATTACCTCTATAGGTACAAATCTGTCAATCACAGACAGTGAATATGTGGAAGGAGCAACCAATGCTTTTTAAAAATGCATCAAACTCCTATTCAGATTGCCAGCACAAAGTACAGTGGGACAATGCAGTTTTGTGAAACACAGGAAGTTTTCCATGTTCGTTCCTGTAGTAAATTATGAATCTGCTTAAGGCTGGGTCCTTGCACTAACTGGATCTAGTGATTGTCAATGGTGTCTCAGTTCGATACACAATATCTAGGTACTGCAACGTGTCTTACACACAAAATCCAGACCTGATGAACTTTGTGTTGAAGGTCCCAAGTTGCATGCAACTTTTTCTCCATTGTCTTCAATGCAGGCTACATGTGACATGCAACTCACCTGCCACTTTCCTCTGACTTTCTCATATATATTTTTTGGCACACAAGTTTTCTGCAACTTACTGTTGTGCTACACATGTTGCTGTATTGCCCCAACTTAAAGGATTAATTTAAGGCTTATCATTGTTAAATTATTGTGCCCTTGCATGATATGCACTTTCTTATATAATAAAAGAATACTACCGACAATCCTCTGTCAGTCATGTACTGATTTATTTGTGACTATACACAGCACTGACCCAAATAACTTACTAGGGTTCTCAGCATCCATTGAATGAAGAAATGATAACAGCCCTTTTGCTAAGTCTTCCACTTTAAGTCTGCCAACCCAAAGTCATCCTTAGGTGAATTCTAAATTATTTACAAAGCATGGAAAATGTAAGAAAATTTATACTTGTCAGATTTATAATTGTCGAGTCAAAAATAACTCTCTACAGAGTGATCTAAGTTAAATATAATTATTACCATTATTTCAATGGAAGCATGCAAAACTATTTATATTTGTTGCCATAACTTACTTATGAATTACTTCATAACTGAAAAAAATAAAATTATAGCTAAAATTGAAATAGATCAAATGATGATTTAATGTGTACAATAAAATGGTTACAAGCAACAGCAGTATAAATACCATATATGTTTTTGGAAGTTGCAATCATGAAAGTTTCCTGGCACAAATGAAATTGTAAAGGTAAAACAAGGTTAAGCAACAAAGCAGGTACCAGTAGAGGAATAAACTCATATCACACCTTAGGGATAATTAGAGATAATCAATTAGTACAAAATGTTCCAGCCAATCTTACAAGCAGGATACAAGTGAAGAAGATGATTAACAGACTTTCCAAAGGTTTGAAGGTAATAACTAGTGTTGAGCGAATCTAAGTATCCAAAGTAGACTTTGATCTGAATTCCAGAAAAAAATTGATTGGCCAGAAAGCCGAATTTTCTCGCTCATCATGGTAATAAATCACATTTTTTTCTAAAATGGTGGTTGAAAGTAAAAAAACTAAAAATACTGACCTCATCCACTTGATCACGAAGAGGCTATCAGCTCCCATCTTGATTGAAAAAAATCTGCCAAAGGACCTGCAGCGAGCGTGATGACCTCACCATCATAACTGATGACGTCAACACGCGTGCCAAGCACTGATCGGCTAGGGCGGTGGGTGTTGGACCCTCGCCGATCTGATATTGATGACCTATCCTAAGGACCTATCCTAAGGATAGGTCATCAATATTAAAATCCCAGAAAACCCCTTTAAATCTAACACTTTTGTCTAGAAAAGCTACTCCGTTTTTTTTTTTAATTTTTTTTACTGTTCCTTCCTACTGGAGTGATATTGCGACCCTTTTGCGACTTTTTAAAAAAAAGTCTCATTGATAAATCTGGAGTGAAAGTCATTATCATAGCTAACCACACCAACATGCCAACAATAAACCTAACAAAGGCATGTATAAGTATAATCAAACATATAAAATCCACAATAGCAAAAAAATATTATTAATGAAATATCACAAATGAAAAAGACTAACTATTTATGTTCTAGTTGCCTGTCCTTAAAAGAAAGGTAACAACTGATATATAGATAATATCCTGTTTATGAAGAACTATCAGATCACAGGGCACATTTAAATGGAAGGAACAAAAATAGACAAATGAAAATCAGACATTACTTAATACCGTAATAAATTGATTTAAAGTCTAACAATCTTGCTACCATCTGCTATGGTAATAAATTTATTACGCAGACATCTGCACATTTAATGTACAGTACACTGCCATTCTCAGTGAATCACTGCATTTCTTTCATTCATTTGGTTATCTGCTAGCTAATACTGTACTTACTGTATGTAAGATAAAGGAGTACTCACATTATATAAAAAAACAAATATTTTTATGTTATATTTTTCATGGTTTTTAGCTTACCAATACAATTAAAAAAAAACAAAAACATTTTACTTAGTGTTACCTGTCTTGGTATGAAAATACTGCACTTTCATTAATGCTATCTTTTTTAAAGGGGTTGTCTCACTTCAGCAAATGGCATTTATTATGTAGAGAAAATTAATACAAGCCACTTACTAATGTAGTGTTATTATCCTTATTGCCTCCTTTGCTAGCTGGATTCATTTTTCCATCTCATTATACACTGCTCGTTTCTAGCGGTTATGACCACCCTGCAATCCGGCAGCAGTGGTCATGCTTGCACACTATAGGAAAAGGTGTTGGCTTCTCTGGTGGCTGGGACCATGAAAGTGTGCACAAAATGGCGATTTTTCCTACAGTGTGCAAGCCTGATCACTACTGCTGGATTGCAGGGTGGTTGTAATCCCTGGTTAAAAGCAGCGTATAATATGATGGATAAATGAATCGAGCCAGCTAGTCTACATGATAAATGCCATTTACTGAAGTGAGACAACCCTTTTAACTATTAAAGGGCATCGGTCTGCAGGATCTACCCTAAAAAATAGCCATAATCCTGATAGAGCCAGCCCTGCTGTTTAAAAACATCTTACACTTTTTCCCCCTAACCTATTGCTGTGTTTATGAAAAATTAGTGTGCGCCCAAGCTTCTCCACTCTGCTTCCGGGTCACCCCCCTCCATCTGGATGCAGGCACTGTCAATCAAATGGAAGAGAGGTAATATCTTGGAAACTAAACGCACAGAGTCACTACAGCCTGTCCTTAGTGTACTTTAGCCCTAAATTGCCGAATTAAACATAGCAACCGATCATGGGAAGGAAGGTATGCTTTTAATCAGCTGGGTCAGCACTGCCAGGCATTATGGCTGCATTAGTAGAATATTTAGGGCATTAAATGGCACAAATGTATGTACAGTATGTGATACACTGTTTAATACATTTTACTTTGAAGGTGTCAAGTTGATGTTATTGCTTTAAAGTGTTGCTGTAGTTTCATTGTTTGCCATTAAAAAACAGTATAGGTGAATATAAAAAAACTTTTTAATATATCTCATCAGAGAAAGATGCTTTCTTATCTGGGTTCTCTCCGGGTCCCCCTACTTTTCACTAATTCTCTTCTCCAGAGGATCACTGTTGGGCCTATAGAGACAGACTGCACATACCCTGATGAAAACAGAAAGGAAGTGATGATAAAGTTATACAACTGCAAAGCCAGTATGTGTAACAGTCAGAGAAAGAGAGACTGTTACACCACAAATGGCTATTGTATCATATGATTGGTTGAGTGGCAATCCACCATCTGACAACCACAGAGACCTGACTTCAGTGTGCCATCATGAAGTTCTCTCATCTTAAAGGATATTTGTCAGCAGATTTGTAGCTATGAAACTGGCTGACCTGTTACATGTGTCCTTTGTAGCTGAAGACATCTGTGCTAGTCCCATGTTCATATATGGATAGTTGCCATTACACCTAGATGCTCTGCAACTGCCACACCTTCCCAACCTTGATTAACAAGGCCAGGCATTATAATGTTTTCACTGCCTGGTGCCGTGAATTAGAGAGCGTGTAGAAGGTGCGGCGATTGCAGAGAAAGTAGATCATCTAGGTGTAATAGTAACACCCCTGTTGCTCCAAGAGGCTTATTTGCATATAGTAAAACATCATTTTTCTCAGCAATGTGGGCACATATGAACATGGGACCAACACAGATGTGTTCAGCTTCCAAGTGCACATGTAACAGCTCACTTGGTTTCACAGGTAAAAATCTGCTGAAAGAAAATACTGAATTAAAAGTGAACATGTCACATTGAAAAGTAAGTTTAGTATGAGGGCAACATTTTGTAGAGCAGGAGAAGCAGAGAAGATTGCTATATAATTTTGTGGGAAAAGTTTCATTGATACTTGTATTTTGTTCATTAAAGTTTCTACTCGATTTGGGCTTAGAAGTCCAGTGGGTGGTTCTACTCTGTTATGAACAGCATGGCCAGTATTGTGCATTTAGAGATGATGGTCAATCACTGAGTAGGGCCGCCCACTGGATTCTTAATGAACCCTTTCAGCCCCGGAGGTTTTTTCGGTTTTGCGGTTTTGCGCTCCCTGCCTTGATACAGTCATAACTTTTTTATTTTTCTGTTCAGATAGCTGTATGAGAGCTTGTTTTTTGCGGGACAAGTTGTAGTTTCCAACGCCATCATTTAATATTGCATATAGTGTAGTGGGAAGTGGGAAATAAAATCCAAATCGGGTGAAATTGCCAAAAAAATGCAATTCTGCCACAGTTTTACGGTTTTTTTTATTTACGGCGTTCGATGTGCGTTAAAACTGACCAGTTACTTTCATTCTACTGGTCAGTACGAATCCGGTGATACCTAATATGTATAGTTTTTCTTGCATTTTGATAGTGATAAAAAAATTATAAAGTTTGACTTTTTTTTTCAGTTCTTGACCCCTATAAGTTTTTGGTATTTATGTGTACGGAGCTGTATGGGGGCTCATTTTTTGCAGGGCGATCTGAAATTTTTATTGATACCATTCTGGGGTGTGTGTGACTTTTTGATCGCTTTTTATTTAATTTTTTTTTTTAAAGCGACAAAAAATGGCGAATCGGCCATTTTGACGCTTTTTTCCGTTTTGCTTTTTTCAGTATGGGAAATAATTTTTTTTATTTTTATAATATGGGCATTTTCACTGACAGCCATACCCATTTAATTTTTTTAATACTTTTATTTTTGTGAAAGGGGTGATTTGAACTTTTACTTTTTTTTGTTTTTTTTTCTTTTAAAACTTTATTTTTTTTTTTACACTTTTTTATAGTTCCCATAGCGAACTATAAGAAGCACTCATTTGATTGCTTATATCATAGACTCCAATGCACTTACATTGGAGTCTGTGATGATTTTAGTGCTTTCCTATGGTGCTCTATTACAGGCAAGGGCTCCATAGGAAAGCCTATGCAGCAGCCTCTTGTCATTTACTATGACAGGGGCTGCTGCAGGCACGCTCCGGCTCCTCCGATCGCCACACGGAGGAGCAGGAGCAACACCGGAAGCGTACGCTTCCGGTGTTTGCCGCCTTCGGGTGCCGCGGTCAGACTTGACTGGGGCACCCGAGGAGTTAAATGTCCGCGATCGGCACGTTAGCCGGTTGCGGACGTTAGGCGGGGGTGCCTGCTAGTTGGATATGCAGGTCACCCACTGCCATCTTTAAAGTCCCATCCAGCGCCGTACTAGTACGGCGCTGGTCGGGAAGGGCTTAAAGAGGTAAATGACAAGAAATACTGAATCTTTACCCAAAAACTTATATATCAGTCTGCTCGGATCCTCCAGCTCTATCTTAATGTTCCCCTCAGATCAAACTGTATGTTCTCTTTAAATATTCAATCATTAATAAAAAAAACAAATAATAAGAAAAATACATAAGTAAAGTATAATGTAACTATATGTAATAGCTAATGTACTTATACAATGTCAATCTTGGACCAAATGCTCTTGTAGTATTTATTTCTACAGTCAATAGACTTGATACGTTGTTTAATATGCAGCTTGAGAAAAGATGAAAATGTAAAATTCTGTAGTGAAGAAGACTTAATTAGACCATTCCATCCTCAGAAGACCACTATATGTCATTTTGAGTCAAGCAGTGTACATAGATTATATTCAGTGTGATCAAACTAATGAAATAGTCTGTCAACTTTTACAACTGCCTAAGGCTACATGAGGCTTTTTGAAAAAATGAAATATATCTTTCACTCTGTCAATTGCAAATTTCAGTTTCAAAAACAGTTTTTTTTAATCATCTCTCTGTGTTTCCTTTTTTAATGAAACAGGTGTTGCGAATGCTGTGCACTCTTTTAAATGGGGGCATCATCTGTTATCCGAAATATTTAACTGATATTATGCCAGTATTTGCACTGCTGGGAAACAGAGACTACGTAACAGAAATGTATTCTCGGTCTAGATCCAAAAATTAATACTAACAGTATTTTATGCTTGATAGATTTCAGATCAAATATGCTGTCTTTTACAATACATAATGCCAAAGATTATAATTAGGTTGCAACTTGCGCTATATAAGCTGATTTGTTATAATCTGATGCTAAAACGTTGTTAACAAGATACAAAGTCACATCTTTAATAACATGTCAATCATTTTGTTTTCTAACTTTCCCTCTGTAAAATGATGTTTAGCTGAACATTTAAGCCCTTCGAAGAACCTTTATTAACCTGGAATAGGACATGAATAACAGAATTAATGTTGAACAAATAGCAGCCAAACTCAATCCGAAATTCGATCCGAATTTCAAGAAAAATTTAATTTGTGGCAAAGCGGAACTTCCTTGTGCTTCGTGGTAATGAATCTATTTTTCCTGAAATGGCAGCAAAAAATAAAAAACATACTCACCTCATCCATTTGCTCATGGAGGGGCTGTCGCGACCATCTTCATTGTAAAAACTGTTCAAAATCTCATACGATGTCACCATGTCACCTTGCGGGCTGAGCGTTGTGACGTCATCAGTGATGACATCACCATGCTTAGCCAGTGTGATGATTTAATCATGGCGCCTCGTGAAATTTTGTGCAGTTTCTTCAATCAAGATTAGTGATGAACGTGGCATCTGAGGGGCTCAATGACGGGTGCAGCACAAGCGCTATTTCCCATTTTTGCACCCAGTCCTTACTAAGGAATGTGATTCATGACAAAGTAATTCATAATGAATCGAATTTCTTTGGTAAATTCAGCGAAGATGCCAAATTGAATTTTTCATAACTTCGCTCATCACTAATCAGAATAGTAAAAATGGGCTCAATCTCAATTTACCACTCTGCTAGGAGAGCTTGCTGCAACATGATAACATTGGGTAAAAGAGTAGCCTTAAAGGGGTTGTCAGGTTTCCAATATACTGTACATGACCTAGCCTCAGAACAGGTCATCAGTATAGTTGAGCGAACGTGCTCGTAACGAGCACTGTACTGCTCGGATCCCTTGCGCTCGCATGGGCGCAGCCATCCGGATCCGTCCTCCTCACCCGACGGATCCGGATGCCTGCGCCCATGCGAGCGCAGGGGATCCGAGCAGTACAGTGCTCGTCATCAGTATCAGATTGGTGGAGGTCCAACTTCCAGCACCCCCTCTGATCGGCTATTTGAAGAAAAGGCAGAGCTTCTGCAAGGGTTGCATTCTCTTCACTGTTTACCTGCTCTCCATCAACATTGCAGAGGAGAGAAGGGGTAATTATTAGAGATGAGCGAACGTGCTCGTAACGAGCACTGTACCGCTCAGCTCCCCTGCGCTCGCATGGGCGCAGGCAGCTGCTTCCGTCGGGTGAGGAGGACGGAAGCGGCTGCCTGCGCCCATGCGAGCGCAGGGGAGCCGAGCTGTACAGTGCTCGTTACGAGCACGTTCGCTCATCTCTAGTAATTATAGCTGTCCCATTCACTTAAATGGGATGGAGTGTAACTGCAACTGCTCCTTCTCATTCAAGTCAATAGGATGGAGGAGCTGTAATTATGCCTGCTTGCTGCCTTAATGCCGATAATGTACAGGTAAACACTGAAGAGAACGCAGTGCTCGCAAGAGTGCTGCATTCTCTTCATACCACTGACAGGCTGAGATACTGGGAGTTGGATCCCTGCTGATCTGATATTGATGACCTATCCCGAGGATAGGTCATCTATACCGGAAACTGGACCCCTTTAAATGTGTTGTATACATGTTCATTTGTATTTATTCTTTAAAGTATGGAGAATTTGGACTTTCTCTGGATTTTCACCGGTGCTGGCGGATACAGCAGAGGCCCGGCTGTTAGTATCAGCCGGGCCCCTGCTGCAGATTGCGGCAGTGGGGCAGCAGCAGCACGTTAACCCTAGCACAAGAATGCTCGTCCTAGGGCGCTAAGTAACGCCATATTAGGACGAGCATTCTCGTCCTAGGTCGGGAACGTGTTAATGAAAGGTTAGGGTTCTTTCAGATGTAATGGCAACAGCACAGCTGCAACATGAGTGAACATTATCCAATAAGCTGAGGTCTAGAAAAATCCGCACGCATCCGCACCAATCCGCACTCAATCGCAGTCAGTTTTGACTGCGATTGCGTACGTTCGTTCAGTTTTTTCCACGCGGGTGCGAAGCGTTTTAATGATAAAAAACTGAATGTTTACAAACAACATCTCTTAGCAACCATCAGTGAATCACGCATTGCATCCGCACTTGCGTGCAGATACAATGCGTTATTCACGCAGCCCCATTCACTTCAATGGGGCCAGGGCTGCGTGAAAAACGCAGAATATAGAACATGCTGCGATTTTAACGCAACGACGAACTGATGCGTGAAACAATTTGCCCATGTGAAAAGCCACATTGAAATGAATGGGTCAAGATTCAGTGCGGGTGCAATACGTTCGCATCACGCATTGCACCCACGCGGAAATCTCGCCCGTGTGAAAAGGGCCTACGGCTATTGAAATATCTTTCAAGGGCAGGAAGGACTGCCACATCGCCAACCCAAATGAGCCATCGATGTAATGGCAATACTATACTACAGATCAACTTAAAGGGGTTAATTTTTAATTAAGCTATTTTTATTTTTTTGCATTTCAACCCCAGCCTGCTGTACCTGTGGGAAAAAGGCATATTAACTGTATCCCTGCTGCTCTTCTCTGGCTTTCTTGCTCCCTTCACTGATATTCTGGTCCTAGTCTTTAAACTTCCAGACAGACATGGTCATGAGCACTGCTGAAGCCAATGACTGTTCTCAGTAGATTGCGTCCTCAAGCATCATGTCACTGATGGGTCAACGGGGTTTGACATTTAAAAAAAAAGCACGGCAACCCTTTAAGGAACTTCGCTCATAAAACATGTAGGGGGTCATTTATTAAGACTGATGTTTTAGACCCATAGCTGTCAGTGGGTCAGTTGAAGTTATGAAGAGGTGCCGGCCTCTCTATAACTTTAGCGCATCCAGCAGCACTTCTAAATTTAATCTAACTTCCTAGCTGACATACATTTAGACCATTTTCTATGCCTAAACCTGATTGAGATGGGTGTGCCGGTCTGACCCCTTCCCCGCCCACAACCACAATTTTAGACCTGACGGGAGTGGGGAAAAGTTGAAAATTGTGACTTTTAGGCGTATTTCAGTATTATGACCCCCATATTTTCATCCCCATCAAGCCTTATAAAACGCTATACTAAATGGAGAAAATTTGCCCCTTTGCGTGTGCCAGTGATCTGCAATAAATATTTAGACACAAACATAAAAAATTTTGCTGGAGTATGGAGTGCTTTCACATCTCTAGGTAAGGATCACTACACAATCAGAAACCAAACGGGTGCATCAATTGCCAAATCATGAAGAATCACTGAATAAAGAGAACACACTTCTACTGTGATCTGCATGCCACGTCAAAATGTCCAGTTGGGACAAGACATGCTTGGTGTCTTGGATATAGCCTATGACTAAAACAGATTGTACACCCATGAGCAGAAATTTTCACTGTGAACCAATGTCTCCTATGGTGGGAACTTTGGCTTACCATATGGATTTTTGGGAAGGAATGAAATTTGTCCATGGTGAGGGTATCTAAAGCAAAAAGCTGAGCTTGCTGGTTGGAGATAACCCCAAAAGCTACACTTTCCTCTATTATTCCTTTAAGGTCAGCCAGTAACTGCATAGTGGGTCACTGGCCAATTGACAGTATGTGGTTTTGTCAATAGATTATAATAGAATAGATTATATAGCATTTTATATATATTTTTCCATTATGAGTATTGAATCCCCTCTTGTCAGCTTGGTGTACGACACATGCATATAAACTAATGATGAATTACTCAATACAAAACCATATTTCACACTGTAATTAATTAAATATTGTCTTACAGTTGGTGTGGTATATTGCACCACACTATATTTTCTTCTTCTAGTAAGAGGTATTTAGTCTAATATATGGCATTGAATGGAATATGCCCCCACTGAAATACACTGCTGCCATATTCAGGAACTGAGTCACATGGCTTTCAAATGTTCACAGACATATAAGGTCTACCTGTGAGTTCTCATTTTCTGTCTCTACTAAAACTACATTTTAGGACAACATATTATTTTATAAATCATAAACATCCTCATAAATATGACTTATCACCCGGTAACAGAAAATCTTCATTTAGATCCTAGATAAAGATGCAGAACAGTAAAGCCTCGGAGGGATCGTTGTTTTAACTTGAAGACAAGAGTGCAGAAGAATCTATTTTAGATATTCTAATTTTATTGAGGTGATAGCTTACTTACCTTTTCTTATAAACTCTTTTTCCTGTGTTGTCAGAGAAGAATTAAGTGGCTTCTTAGTAAGTGATTGTTAATATGTTCATTAAAGGAAGCGTTTAAGGCTAAGTTCACACATAATGATTAACAAGATGAAGACAGAAAAAAGTAACTGAACTATTAGCGATCAAGTGGGTTGAGGGTGTGGAAAGGAAATAAACACCAGACACCATGTCCTATATGACAAAACCTGACACCCCAAAGGGGGGTGGGGAGTTTGATCTTTTGTTATATGGCATCTCTTCTCTTCGTCTTATGAAACTGGTGGATATGGTCTTTTTGGCTGTGAGACAGGGATAGACAGATAGATAGATAGATAGATAGATAGATAGATAGATAGATAGATAGATAGGTACCTGTCAAGGGGTTTCATACCATTTGGTAAAATTGTGCTAAATTTGAACCATAAGAAAATGGAGTCCTTAACGAAAATCGTAGAAGGATTAAGGGTGGACACATCTGTATTTCTGTACATACAGTATGTATCTATGTTTGAATCTGTGTTCATGAATGTTTTTATGGGCAAGTATTAGAGATGAGCGAACATGCTCGTCTGAGCTTGGTGCTCGTTCGAGTATTAGGGTATTCGCATATGCTCGATACTCGGACGAGCATATCGCGATCCTCGAGGAAATGGCAACTTCCTCTTCCTGCATGTTAGGCGCCTTTTCTCAGCCAATCAACATGCAGGAGAGTCTTTGGGTCCTCCTAGCATCACGTGGGGCCCCTACAAGTCGACAGCAGGGATTGGCTGGCCAGATCAGATGACCTGGGAATATAAGAATATGGTCCCGTGCTGCTCGCGTCAGACTCCGCCTACATGAGATTAGGGATAGAGCTGCTGTCTGTCAGGGAGAGTGTTAGGGCCTGAATTTAGATGTTGTTTAGGCAGGAATCACCCACAAAGAACAGAACAGCCCTTCTAAGGGCTACAAGCACCTTTTTTTTTTTGGTCTCCTCCTGGCTGCTGGCTGGGACTTGTAGTGC
Source organism: Rhinella marina (assembly GCA_900303285.1). Taxonomy (NCBI): domain Eukaryota; kingdom Metazoa; phylum Chordata; class Amphibia; order Anura; family Bufonidae; genus Rhinella; species Rhinella marina. The sequence continues at coordinate 32,547 of ONZH01023239.1, forward strand.
AGCGACCGCCATCTTGGCTGCACACTGTACACAGTAACTGGGGGCAGAACGGACAGCACGTGGTCCACACAGACCCAAAAGAAATTGCCCAAAGTCCTCTCAGTACTCATTTTTGCTGCTGCTGCTGTACCTTGGCTTGCTGGGATCTGTAGTGCAGTCTAGGGAATACGTTTTTCTCTCATTTCTATACACTACAGTCCAGTGAACAATTATGTAATGTACTGTACAGTAGTGTCAGTCTAGGGAATACGTTTTTCTCTCATTTCTATACACTACAGTCCAGTGAACAATTATGTAGTGTACTGTACAGTAGCGTCAGTCTAGGGAATACGTTTTTTTATATATCCTACAGTGCAGTGAAAAATTGAGTGGTTTGCGGTGCAATAGCCGCCATCTAAAGACTACGTTTTTCCTCTCAGTCATATATACTACAGTGCAGTGCGAAATTGTGTCATGTGCTGCACACTAGCCGGAGTGTAGAAAACATACGTTTTTCCTCTCAGTTATATATTATACAGTGCAGTGCAAAATTCTGTCGTGCGCTACACACTAGCCGGAGTGTAGAAAATATACGTTTTTTCTCTCAGTTATATATTATACAGTGCAGTGAAAAATTCTGTCGTGTGCTGCACACTAGCCGGAGTGTAGAAAATATACGTTTTTCCTCTCAGTTATATATTATACAGTGCAGTGCAAAATTCTGTCGTGTGCTGAACACTAGCCGGAGTGTAGAAAATATACGTTTTTCCTCTCAGTCATATATACTACAGTGCAGTGCAAAATTCTGTTGTGTGCTGCACACTAGCCGGAGTGTAGAAAATATACGTTTTTTCTCTCAGTTATATATCATACATTGCAGTGAAAAATTGAGTGATTTGCGGTACAATAGCCACCTTCTAAAGACTACGTTTTTTCTCTCAGTTATATATCATACAGTGCAGTGAACATACAAAATGTTGAACCCAAGGGCTAAGGGTCGAGGACGAGGGCGTGGGCGTTCAAGTAGTGTAGGGGGCAGAGGCCTTGGTCCTGGGCAGGGTGACACAGTACATGTTGATGAGGGAGCAGTGGAACACCGCAGAGTTTCGCTCCCTAGCTTCATCTCGCAACTTACTGGTTCACGTGGTACACCACTATTGAAACCACAACAGTGCAAACAGGTGATGATGTGGATAGCGGACAATGCGTCCAGTAATTTATGCACCACCCAGTCTTCCACGCAGTCCACCCACGCTAGCCAAGGGAGTAGAGCTCTGGCTCCTCCAGCTCAACCTCCTTCCCCCCAGCCTGCCCCCCCCACAAAAAGTATAGATTCAGATCTGGCATACTCACAAGCACTCTTTTCAGGACCCTACCCAGAGACACAAACCACTGCTCAACAGCAACCTGAGCAGTTGCTCTGTCCCGATGCCCAAAATTTAGAACTTTCACAGTCTGTGGGTGATGAGAGTGTGGACTTAGTGCAAGTAGTGCGTGAAGAGGTGTCGGATGATGATGATGAGACACGGTTGTCAGACAATGACGTTGTTGTCACGGCAGTAAGTCCGAGGGGGGAGCAGAGTGAGGAATCGGAGGAAGAGCTGGTGGATGATGAGGTGACTGACCCGAGCTTGGTTGGTAATCCAACTCAAGACAGTGCTTCTGAGGGGGAGGAAAGTGCAGCACCAGAACAGGTTGGAAGAGGCAGTGGGGTGGCCAGAGGGATAAACTGGGCCAGAGCAGGTAGATCAGCAACTGTTTCATGGAGTCAAGCTCCCGTGCCGAGGCCTAGATGTTCGCAAGTCTGGAGGTTTTTTAAAGAAAATGAGGATGACCGACGTACTGTGGTGTGCAACCTGTGCCACACCAGGATCAGCAGGGGAGCCACCACTACCAGCCTAACCACTACCAGCATGCGCAGGCATATGAGTGCTAAACACCCGACTCAGTGGAACCAAGACCGTTCACCTCCTGTGAATCACACCACTGCCCCTTCCCCTGTGTCACATGCTGACTCAGCGAGTCAACCCACCGCCCAGGACCCCGGCACAAGCACCTCCCGCCCTACAACCACTCCTTCACCTCCACGATCCTCCACAACCTCCACCAATGTGTCCCAGCGCAGCATTCAGCTGTCTTTGCAGCAGACATTTGAGCGCAAGCGCAAATACAATTCCAGTCACCCACATGCACAAGCCCTAAACGTCCACATCTCCAAATTGTTGAGCCTGGAGATGCTGCCCTATAGACTGGTAGAGACTGAGGCTTTCCGCAACCTGATGGCGGTGGCTTTCCCTCGGTACTTGGTCCCCAACCGCCACTATTTTTCCCGATATGCCGTCCCAGCCCTACACCAGCACGTGTCAGCGAACATCAGCCGTGCCCTGACCTATGCGGTTACTGAGAAGGTCCACCTAACCACGGACACGTGGACAAGTGCTGGCGGGAAGGGACACTATATCTCACTGACGGCACATTGAGTTAACTTGGTGGAGGCTGGGACCGAGTCTGACCCTGGGGCCGCTCATGTGCTGCCCACACCGAGGATTGCGGGGCCTGCCTCGGTCACAGTTTCTCAGGCTTATTATGCCTCTTCCTCCAACCCCTCCTCCTCCTCTTAATTACCATCCGTGAGCACGGCGCCTTCAGTCAGTAGCTCCAGGCGCAGGTGCACTGCCGTGGGTAAGCGCCAACAGGCAGTGCTGAAACTGCTGAGCTTAGGTGACAAGAGGCACACCACCCAAGAGCTGTTACAGGGCATCATGGCACAGACCGATCGTTGGCTGGCGCCGCTGAACCTCAAACCAGGCATGGTTGTGTGTGACAACAGGCATAACCTGGTAGCGGCTCTGCAACTTGGCAGACTCACACATGTGCCATGCCTGGCAATCTTGTGGTTCAGCGGTTCCTCAAGACCTACCCCAATTTGTCTGAATTGCTCACCAAGGTGCGACACATCTGTGTGCATTTCCGTAAGTCAACCACAGATGCTACCACCCTCAGGGCAGTGCAACGGCGCTTACAACTGCCAGCTCACCGACTGTTGTGCGACGTGCCCACGTGATGGAATTCCACATTACACATGTTAGCCAGGGTTTACCAGCACTGCAGAGCCATTGTAGACTTCCAGATGACAACTTCCACCAGAACTGGTAGTCAGGTTAGTCAGCTTCCTCAAGTCTACAATGAGGAGTGGACGTGGATGTCTGATATCTGTCAGGTGTTAAGCCACTTTGATGAGTCAACACAGATGGTCAGCGGCGATGCCGCCATTATCAGCGTCACCATCCCGCTGCTTTGTCTGCTGAAAAAGTCACTGCTCTGCATGAAGTCAGAGGCTTTGCGCTTATCACAGGTGATGGGGGAAGAAGATACGTTGCTTGAAAAACAGAGCACCCTCAGGTCTGTTTCTCAGTGCGTATTGGAGGAGGAAGAGGAGGAAGAGGAGGAAGAGGAGGAAGAGGAGGAGACTGTTGGCAAGACTGAAGAGGGTACCTATGCTCATTCCTTCTTATCTGTTGAGCGTGTATGGGCTGAAGAGGAGGAGTTGGAGGAGGAGGAAATGGAGAGTCAGTCTACTGAGGAAAGGGAATTCTTGCGTGTTGGGACTCTTGCGCACATGGCTGACTTCATGTTAGGCTGCCTTTCCCGTGACTCTGGCGTTAAAAACATTTTTGCCAACACCGATTACTGGGTGTTCACCCTCCTGGACCTCTGGTACAAGCAGAACTTTTCCACTCTCATCCCTGTAGAGGAAAGGAGTACGAGAGTGAATCAATATCAACAGGCCCTGGTGCACAAGCTGAAACTATCCTTCCCATCTAACACCGCTAGTGGCAGAGGACGTGGTTCTGTGGGCCAACTAGAGGGGGAGAGGAGGCGAGAAGGCAGCTTGTCAAGCGCTGGCAGGGGAACACTCTCCAAGGCCTTTGCCAGTTTTATGTCACCCCAGCAAGACTATGTCACCCGTCTCCAGTCTAGGCAGAGTAGGGGGGAGCTGTTCAGAAAGATGGTGAGGGAGTACCTAGCTGACCATACCAACGTCCTGCGTGATCACTCTGTTCCATACAACTACTGGGTTGCAAAGCTGGACACATGGCCCGAACTGGCGCTGTACGCCTTGGAGGTGATGGCCTGCCCTGCCGCTAGCGTGTTTTCAGAGCGGATCTTCAGTGCAGCTAGTGGCATCATCACTGATAAGCGTACACTCCTGTCAACTGACAGCGCTGACAGGCTGACACCTATTAAAATGAGTAAAGCCTGGACTTCACCGGAATTCAAATCTCCACCAGGGGAAAGCAACTCAACAAGAAGATTCTTCATGTATCCTTTCCTCTCCTCCTCCTTCTCTTCTTACACAAACGCTGAGCCAACAGGCAATTTTTCAGAGGGCCAACTGGCTTTCTTTTCAAACAATGTTTAGGGAGGGCCACCTACAGGCCCTCTCTCCAATCAATTTTTTAGGAGCGTCAACTACAGACACTCAAAAACTATTTTTTAGGAGGGTCAACTACAGACACTCAAAAACAATTTTTCAGGGGAGTCAACTACAGACACTCAAAAACAATTTTTTAGGAGGGTCAACTACAGACACTCAAAAAGAATTTTTCAGGAGGGTCAACTACAGACACTCAAAATTTTTTTTTAGGAGAGTCAACTTCAAACAGCCATTTGACTGCAATCTCAGTCTGCCAAAGGCATTGGTGGTGTCACTGCCATGCTGTGTCAGGCTACATTTTTGGGTGGTTAACCTGCTTCCTCAGTCTAACTTGGTCACTCTGGGTTCACCTCCATCTTGTGTCAGGGTAAAATTTTATGTGGTTCACCTGCTAACTCAGTCTCACTTGGTCACTCTGTTGTCACCGCCATGCTGTGTCAGGGTAAAATTTTATGTTCTTCACCTGCTACCTCAGTCTCATTTGGTCACTCTGGGTTCACCGCCATGCTGTGTCAGGGTAAAATTTTATGTGCTTCACCTGCTAACTCAGTCTAACTTGGTCACTCTGCTGTCACCGCGATGCTGTGTCAGGGTAAAATTTTATGTGGTTCACCTGCTAACTCAGTCTCACTTGATCACTCTGTTGTCACCGCCATGCTTTGTCAGGGTAAAATTTTATGTGCTTCACCTGCTAACTCAGTCTAACTTGGTCACTCTGTTGTCACCGCCATGTTGTGTCAGGGTAAATGTTTGGTTGGCTCACCTGCTACCTCATCTAACTTGGTCACTTGGTGGTGTCACTGCCATGCTGTGTCAGGCTACATGTTTGGGTGGCTCACCTACTACCTCATCTAACTTGGTCACTTGGTGGTGTCACCGCCATGCTGTGTCAGGCTAAATTTTTGGGTGGCTCACCTGCCACCTCATCTAACTTGGTCACTTGGGGGTGTCACCGCCATGCTGTGTCAGGCTACATGTTTGGGTGGCTCACCTGCTACCTCAGTCTAGCTTGGTCACTTGGTGGTGTCTCCACCATGCTGTGTCAGGCTAAATGTTTGGGTGGCTCACCTGCTACCTCATCTAACTTGGTCACTTGGTGGTGTCACCGCCATGCTGTGCCAGGCTAAATTTTTGGGTGGCTCTCCTGCTACCTCATCTAACTTGGTCACTCTGTTTTTACCGTCATGCTGTGTCAGGCTAAATTTTTGCGTGGCTCACCTGCTACCTCATTTAACTTGGTCACTCTGTTGTCACCGCCATGCTGTGTCAGACTAAATTTTTGGGTGGTTCAGCTGCTATCTTAGTCTAACCAAGCCACTCTGGGGTTCACCGCCATGCTATAAACTGCAATCTCAGTTTTAATAAGTCATCCTGGGTTTCACCCCCATGCTGTAAACTGCAATCTCAGTCAAACTATGTAATTTAGGGGTTCACCACCAAGGTGTGCCAGACTACAATTTTAGCGGGTTCACCTGCCATCTCAGTCACAGACTGTCATTCAGGGGTGCACCACCATGCTTTTTCAAACCAATTGTTTCTCAGGGTCACCTCCAGGCTCTCATCCACGATTTTTTGGAGGCTCGCCACTACACTGTCGCCCAAAATTGTCTTGAGGGTCACCGGAGGCCTCTCTCCCACAACTTCAAGGAGGGTTACTACCCTGCCCTGGCACACAAACATTGTCTTGAGGGGCACTAAAAGGCTCTGCACCCACCTACTTGTGGAGACTAATGGGTGGGTGCAGTGTGCGTCTTAGCCCATCTGGAATTAGGAAAGCTGGGCACTGTGTTTGGAGGTCTTTGTGTCTGCTGTGGACAGGGTGGGTGTGGGGTGCGTGTTTGCCCGTCTGGGATGGAGAGAGCTGGGCACTGTGCTGGGAGAACTTTGTGTACGCTGTGGACTACTGGGTGGGTGCAGGTAGAGAGACGCTTATGCCTGCGTCCTGGGGCGGGGGATAGGATAGCAGTGCCAGCATGGGCAGTGGTGTCACCCGCAGGCGGTGATGGACTTTCATTGCACCTAGTTGGGTGCTTTCCTAACACGTGCCAGTGCATTTGCCTTGTCCATCTTGGTCTGGGTCAGCACAATTGTCTTGAGGGTCACTACCAGGCTTTTGCCCAGAATTTGGCGTAATAGTGCAATTAGGCAGCCTCAGAGGCATCCATGCATGCTGTCCCTGCTGTTTCCTGTCCATTTCCGTGGTGTTTCCATCATTTTCTGAGGTTTCCAGGTTTTCACGCAACCTTCCCTGTGCAGAGATTTGGTCCCCTGCAAAAAATGCTCGAGTCTCCCATTGACTTCAATGGGGTTCGTTATCCGAAACGAGCACCCAAGCATCGGGAAAAATTTGACTCGAATAACGAGCACCCGAGCATTTTAGTGCTCGCTCATCTCTTGCAAGTATACATCATTTGTGTTTAGGCATTTTATATGCATGCAAATTTGTGTTGAATTTCTGACTTTGGTGTAGGCATGCCAGAAAGTTCAGGTTTCCTGATGCAGTTTTGGAAGCCACAATCAAGTGTAAATTAAAAAAAATTATAATAGAATTGTATCTGTCCTTCATACTTTGCCTCCTCCTATGATACTCTCCTGATTTTGGCTTCCAAAGCATGACTTCATGCTAACTTCTGAAGCTGAATTTTGTGGTGATGACGGAGGAGAGGTTTTTTTCTGCTGAATCTTCCATGAAGGCCATATTTGTGCAGGTGTCGCTGAACATTACAGCAATGTACCACAACTCTAGAGCCTGCTAAATCTTCCTGAAGGTCTTTTGCAGTCAAGCAAGGGTTCTGATTTGCTTTTCTAGTAATCCTACGAGCAGCTGTCTCTGAAATTTTTCTTGGCCTTCCATACCTTCTCTAGACCACCACTTTTTCTGTTAACTGCCATTTCCTAATTACATTTTGAACTAGGAAATGACAACCTAAAAATGCTTCGCTATTTTCTTATAGCCTTGTGCTGCTTTTTAAGCCTCAACCATTTTCATTCTCGGAGTGTTAGGCAGCTGCTTAGAAGAAACCATGGCTGCTGGTTTTTGGTATAAGGTTAGAGGAGCTTTTAAATTTGCATCACCTGGCCTTTCTGATTGTGAACAAGCCTTAACCCTAACAGGCTATTTAAGGTCTGAGACATCGATCAAAGTTATCTGAGCATACAAATGACCTTGGATTCCCATACTTTTACATGGCACTCCTTTCCCTTTTTCACTCTAAAACTATACAAAATCAAAATACACTAATACAATGATAAGAAATGAGAGAACCTCTCAAGATTCGGTTCGCCAAATTTTTTAAAACGTTTAGTAGCAGCAGCATGAGGCAGGCAGCAACAGTGGCAAGATGAGGCACCACCAGCGAAGCCAGATCTATTCACCAGCCTCAGCAGGAGAAGTGTGAAAATCCTCTCCAATCGAGGGCTGGTTCATTTTGACAAAAGTGATGTTTTGGACACTGGAGAAGGACAACTTGGTCCTTTTGGGTGTTGCCATGCCCATGCAGTCCAGATAATGTAAGAAAGAAGAAAGAGACCATGATGTTTTACTTCAGGCCACTGTTCCAGTCTGTCTGCCTAGAAATCCATGGGGTCAGGGAACAGGATGTGCACCAGAGACTGGCCAGAGTATAAGTAAGCCTGAACCTGGGCATTAAGTTGGCATTGCCAATATCATATTGCTAGGGGATGTGGGTTGGCTGCCACGAAGAGGACCAGGGGAAGGAGGACAGACTTGTTATGATTGGGAATTCTGGCTATCATTTTCTGGGGATGCCACCTCATGGGCTTCAATAGACCTATATTTGTGCTTGAGCTACCATAGCTTATTTTAATCCTGCTGCTCTTGCACACCGCCCTGTTTTTGTGTGTCCACCTTGCAGAAAAAAGCGCCATATGGGAGTTGGTCCCACACAGTTACAGGCAGTCAAGCTGAGCTTAGCTCTGGCATGTTTTGGGCCTAACCAAACCAGAGTATCAGTGGCATCCCCAAATCCCAAAACAGATGTGGCCCTGGCTGTTCTTTGGGAGGAAAAACACTTGTGCTCTTCATTGCTGCCGCCCGTCTCCACTGATGTTGCCTCCTGCATCCAGTCCCTCACACAAACGTCATCAGAGTCCTCACCCTCCCTGCTGATGCCATGGTGGGCTCCTGGACTCCCCTGTCCTGCACTGCATTTCCCCTTACTGCCACTATCCCTGCCCCCACCACTAATGCCATGGCTGTGGGTGCCACTATTGCCATCATCATCAACATAGCTATGCAGCTTACTCCTGAACCTCCTCCTCAAGATAGCCCATACTGTGATGGCTCTGACAAAAGTCATTGTCAGGGAGACTCTCTTGACTGTCTGCCATAGGGCATGGTGGGGTTTTCTTGCCACTTCTTAGGAAAAAGGATGGTGCCTCACTAGGAAGGGGTAGTGAAGACAGAGAGGACTCCACTGAATGCCTTCTCTGAGACTGCAAGGGGCAAGAGCTTGAGGAACGCTATGACCCCGACTCCAAAGTCACCTTCACATCATGCTGCTGTGACAGAGATAAGGAGTGAGCAATCCAATCCACAATCTCATCATCTTTCTCCTTAACAATAATATTGCACCTTTCCGAAGCTAGCAGGGACAACTGCAGCCTACTACTACTACTTCTGACTGGATAGCTGTTTCTGCAACCATGCACATTCTGACTCAGGGTCTTTCGTTTGGAACCCTTCTGTAGTCCTGACATTTTTGGGCCTAAATGTACACAGTCACACAAAGTATAGAACAGTTTTCAAATCTGCTTTCTAGAAATTAAAGACAGGGAGATGCAATAGAATATCCTTCCCTTTTCTCAAACACAACAAAGACACTACTACCGACAATTATGTTTGGGAATAGTATGAGCGCCACTAACAGATTTGTGCCCAATTTCTTTTGCTTTTTAATATATTCAGATTACAATAGAAAATTGGCTAACATGTTAAACACAAGTTGACAAACTAAGAAAAACAAATATGAGTGGCTCACCACTAGAAATCAGTGGAATTTTGGGGTGCTCAAATCCAGGCTTACCCACGGCCAAGAGAGATTGCTAAATGAAAATTACTGTTGTTTGGATGAGAACACTCTTCATCTGGTTAAAAGATACTGTGCAGGTGTATAATATATATATATATATATATATATATATATATATATATATATTTTTTTTTTTTTTTTAAAGATACTGTGCAGGTGTATACAGGTGTATAGAAACTAAAGTAAGTTACAGGATACATATATATTAAAACATATGTTTATTTAACTTATATAGGCTAAAAATAATAATAGTAAAAAAACATATAATATATTTTATATAAATTGTTGTTGTTTGGATGAGCACACCCTATACCTCCTTGAAAGAGATTGTGTGTACAAATCCAGATCTCTGAAGTGTGGATAACTCAAATGAATTACAGAATATATCTGTATATTAAAACTTGTATTTATTATTCTTAATTAAAATTAAAGATAGTATAAATAAAAAATATATATAAAACAAGAAATATGTTTTATATTAGATATAACTAGCCAGCGCTGGTATAACTATAAAATAGAACAAAATGAAAATAAGAAAAGTAATTATTCTGAAAAATAAATAAAAAATGAATAAAAATAAAAAAATATAAGAAAAAATATCTGAGGAGTATATACACTCACCGGCCACTTTATTAGGTACACCATGCTAGTAACGGGTTGGACCCCCTTTTGCCTTCAGAACTGCCTCAATTCTTCGTGGCATAGATTCAACAAGGTGCTGGAAGCATTCCTCAGAGATTTTGGTCCATATTGACATGATGGCATCACACAGTTGCCGCAGATTTGTCGGCTGCACATCCATGATGCGAATCTCCCGTTCCACCACATCCCAAAGATGCTCTATTGGATTGAGATCTGGTGACTGTGGAGGCCATTTGAGTACAGTGAACTCATTGTCATGTTCAAGAAACCAGTCTGAGATGATTCCAGCTTTATGACATGGCGCATTATCCTGCTGAAAGTAGCCATCAGATGTTGGGTACATTGTGGTCATAAAGGGATGGACATGGTAAGCAACAATACTCAGGTAGGCTGTGGCGTTGCAACGATGCTCAATTGGTACCAAGGGGCCCAAAGAGTGCCAAGAAAATATTCCCCACACCATGACACCACCACCACCAGCTTGAACCGTTGATACAAGGCAGGATGGATCCATGCTTTCATGTTGTTGACGCCAAATTCTGACCCTACCATCCGAATGTCGCAGCAGAAATCGAGACTCATCAGACCAGGCAACGTTTTTCCAATCTTCTACTGTCCAATTTCGATGAGCTTGTGCAAATTGTAGCCTCAGTTTACTGTTCTTAGCTGAAAGGAGTGGCACCCGGTGTGGTCTTCTGCTGCTGTAGCCCATCTGCCTCAATGTTCGACGTACTGTGCGTTCAGAGATGCTCTTCTGCCTACCTTGGTTGTAACGGGTGGCAATTTGAGTCACTGTTGCCTTTCTATCAGCTCGAACCAGTCTGCCCATTCTCCTCTAACCTCTGGCATCAACAAGGCATTTCCGCCCACAGAACTGCCGCTCACTGGATGTTTTTTCTTTTTCGGACCATTCTCTGTAAACCCTAGAGATGGTTGTGCGTGAAAATCCCAGTAGATCAGCAGTTTCTGAAATACTCAGACCAGCCCTTCTGGCACCAACAACCATGCCACGTTCAAAGGCACTCAAATCACCTTTCTTCCCCATACTCATGCTCGGTTTGAACTGCAGGAGATTGTCTTGACCATGTCTACATGCCTAAATGCACTGAGTTGCCGCCATGTGATTGGCTGATTAGAAATTAAGTGTTAACGAGCAGTTGGACAGGTGTACCTAATAAAGTGGCCGGTGAGTGTATATATCTCATATATGTGGGTTGGAGTCCGTATCTTTAAAAGCACTGAATTAGGTTGTTGCAATTAATATTCCTCCAAATGTGCAGCCAATAGTTCATATCTTGTATTTTGAGTTCATATCTTATATTCTAAGTTCATAGTAGGAGTTCAAAGCAATCGTGCTTTTAATAGTCTCTGAGGTTATAACAATATCTATAATTTTCTTTATAAGGTAATTCTTGTTTAGTTAGTTCCCATATATTTGTGCACATAAATATAGGTGTTATTTTCTGAGAATATGCAAGATTACTGCTTCTACAGATAAGTATATATTCACTCCTTCCACAAATAAAGATATTAGATCTTTTCTGTTTAGTACGTTACCCCTTGTTGGTGGATTCAGTGGGAGTGATGTCTCTGTCAGCTCCGTCAGTGTTCAGCCTCTGTTTGTCCGTCTGTCAGCATGAGGACACTGACAGAGTGTTCTCTTCTCCTCCGATGCCGTTTGTTCAGCGGAGCTCACAGTGGCGTCCCACGTGACCCGCTCCTGTAAGATTTTGCCACTGAGGAAGGGGCAGGATAATAAGCCTCGAAACGCGTTTGGCGCAAAAAAGGACAGTTGGATACTGGCATCTGTACTGGATAACAGCTAATATTTTATATACCCCCATCTCCCCATTTAGCCATTATATATTTATTTTATTTATTTACTATACATTTATCTTATTCCCTTGTATACCTAAAATCCCTCTGGCATCCTAATGAATTAAAAAATGTATCAAGGGTTATAGAAGATAACAGAGGAGTACCAAAAGTCCCATCCTGGGAAGAAATCAAATAACATCAAACTCCATCATACAGGAGCTGGTCACGTGGGACGCCACTGTGAGCTCCGCTGAACAGACGGCATTGGAGGAAAAGAGAAGCACGCGCAACAGTCTGTCAGCGTCCTCGTGCTGACAGCCGGACAAACAGAGGCTGAGCACTGACGGAGTTGACAGAGACATCGCTCCCCACTGAATTCACCAACGATTAACCACTTCCCATCCGAGACAATTTACACCCTTCCAGACCAGGCCTAATTTTGCAAATCTGACATGTGTCACTTCATGCAGTAATAACTTTAGAACACTTTTACTTATCCAAGCAATTCATAGATTGTTTTCTTGTGACACATTGTACTTTGTGTTAATGGTAAATTTGAGTCAATATATTTTACCTTTATTTATAAAAAATCCAAAATTTACTGAAAATTGAAAATTAATTTCTCTGCTTTTAAGTTGCATAGGGATATCTAATAAAATTGTTATTAATGAACATTCACCATATGTCCACTTTATGTTGGCATAATTTTGGAAATGTAATTTTATTTTTTGAGGACGTTAGAAGGCGTTGAATTTTAGATGTAATTTTTAAGATTTTCATGAAAATTTCCAATAGTTAATTTTAAAGGACCTTTGCAGTTCTAAAGTGACTTTGAGGGGCTTAAATAATAGAAACCTCCCATAAATGAACATATTTTAGAAACTACAGCCCCCAATGTAATCCAAACTGATTTTTACAAAGTTTGTTAACCCTTTAGATTTCCCACAAGAATTAAAACAGGAGGAAGGTGAAATTTAAAAATACATATATTTTTTTTGCAGATTTTCAATTTTGTATTCATTTTTCCTATAAGATAGCAGGGTAAACAGCAAATCAAACCTGAATATTTATTTTCCTGATTCTGACGTTTGCAGAAACACCCCATATGTGGTTGTAAACTGCTCTGTGACCGGCAGTAATGAGAGGGAGATAGTACAAGCATTTGTGATCGCTTTGACAGCTTGTCAGAGTGATCAAAAGCCTGGAGGCCAGGAAAAAAGGTCTCAGGTTAAAGATCCATGTTCTTGGCTGTCAGGAGGCAGCTGAGTCATGGAGCTTCTATGTATAGGTGCTGCACACAGGGGGCAAAGCTCAAGGACGTTTTAAAACGTCCATTCAGAGATAGAGATCCACTACCAGGACGTTTATAGTCAATGGGCAGACTGGAAGTGGTTAAGGAAGGGGTAACGTACTAAACAGAAAAGATCTAATATCTTTATTTGTTGAAGGAGTGAATATATACTTTTCTGTAGAAGCAGTAATCTTGCATTTTCTCAGAAAATAACACCTATATTTATGTGCACAAATATATGGGAACTAACTAAACAAGAATTACCTTATAAAGAAAATTATAGATATTGTTATAACCTCAGAGACTATTACAAGCACGATTGCTTTGAACTCCTACTATGAACTTAGAATATAAGATATGAACTCAAAATACAAGATATGAACTATTGGCTGCACATTTGGAGGAATATTAATTGCAACAACCTAATTCAGTGCTTTTAAAGATACGGACTCCAACCCACATATATGAGATATATATATATATATACTCCTCAGATATTTTTTCTTATATTTTTTATTTTTATTCATTTTCTATTTTTTATTTATTTTTCAGAATAATTACTTTTCCTATTTTCATTTTGTTCTATTTTATAATTATACCAGCGCTGGCTAGTTATATCTAATATAAACATATTTCTTGTTTATATATATTTTTTATTTATATTATCTTTAATTTTAATTAAGAATAATAAATACAAGTTTTAATATACAGATATATTCTGTAATTCATTTGAGTTATCCACACATCAGAGATCTGGATTTGTACACACTCGCACAATCTCTTTCAAGGAGGTATAGGGTGTGCTCATCCAAACAACAGCAATTTATATAAAATATATGTTTTTTTACTATTATTATTTTTAACCTATATAAGTTAAATAAAGAGATCTGAACCTGTATACACCTGCACAGTATCTTTTAAAATATATATATATTTTATACACCTGCACAGTATCTTTTAACCAGATAAAGGGTGTGCTCATCCAAACAACAGTAATTTTCACGTAGACAAACTAGTATGCAATTATTTCCCCTCACCCCACCATACCAACACTGGAAGTACCTGGAGATGGATACATGTGAATTGAGGCCTAATACCACGTTATGATTATAGATAATTTTGTGTGCTACCCCATGTATTGGTGTAGTAATCACTAATACTGTATGCTGGTTTTAATGAGTTCAACAATCCCAAAAACCCTATTGGAACCATGTGAAGACAGAAATAAATGGAAACAGATTTAGGCATAATATATCTCAAAGATAGCCTGTGTATTGGTGTAATTATCACTGGCTTGAAAAAATTCATCAAGCTCCCCCAAAAATTAGAACCGTGTGGAAAGGAATGTATGGAAAAAGATTTAGGAATAATTGTGTTATCACTCACAGATAATGTTGTTCACCACCCTGTGTATTGGTGTAGTTATCACCTTTATGCTGGTTTTAATAAATTCAACAACTCCCCCTCCCCCGCAAAAAAAAAAAAAAAATTGAACCATGTAAAGATAGAAATACATGTAAAAGGATTTAGGCCTAATTTCATTAGCACTCATAAATAATGTTGTGCACTTCCCTGTGTATTGGTGTAGTAATCAGCTATATGCTGCTTTTAATAAATTTAACAACCCCTAAAAAATTCCAACCATGTGAAGACAAAAATAAGCAGAAATGAATTGATGTCTTCCACCTAATATCACGTTATCACTCACAGATAATGTTGTGCACTACGCTGTGTATTGGTGTAGTAATCTCCTATATGCTGGTTTTAATAAGTTCAACAGCCCCCCAAAAATTTCAACTGCGTGGAGACATGGAAATAAATGGAAACAGATTGATGTCTGCCGCCTAATATCACATTATCATTCACAGATAATGTTGTGCGCTACCCTGAGTATTGGTGTAGTAATTAGAGATGAGCGAATCGAAGCTGACAAAGTGGAATTCGTTATGAATTTCATGGAAAATTCGATTCGCAACGACAGCTAATTTCATGGCGATTCGTAGTAACAAATCTTTTTTTTTCTCCCCTAAATAGCCGCAAGCACATGGCATGACATGTGGGAAGGATTTCGGGGACAAAGAAGTAAGCACCCACAATGCGATCACATGCAGACATGTAGCCAATTAGCAGACAGCCAGGTCCTGTGATGTCACAGCCCTATAAATAGCTCTGCAGCGCTGGAATCCGCCATTTGCCATTGATTTTAGACCAGAGACAGACGTCAGGAGAGATAGGGCAAGTGAAAGAAAAACTAAAGAAAAGAAATGAGGAGATCAGGGATAGATAATCTGAATTGCAGGGATAGGAGAGGGACGATTTCTAGACAGAAATTCAGGCACTGGAATCGCTATTCTGGTACAGTGAGCAGCAGTGAGTGGGCATAGGGGTTAGCATGTTATACAACACTGCACTCTGTTCTAAAGGCTGTTTTGGGGTGCTTTATTCAAAGAAGCACCACTAGTGTCGCTTTTTGCAGTGCAGTAAGAGGGTCAGAGAATTGTTTGGGGTACATTAGAAAAAAATAAATAAATAAAAAAATAATAATAAAAAAAACATTTAAATATATCCTTTGAGTTGTGTTTGGGAAAAAACATATATAATCTGTGATTGGCAGCTTGTAAATGTGAAAGAAATAGTTGCGGCGTTATTCGCCATACAAATAGACAAGCGCCATATAGTGCTAACGTAGTCAGTGAAGTTGACTTGCCAAAAAACAGTGAATCTGTGTTTGTGGGGTTGTTAGTTTTAAATAACTATTTGCGGCCTTATTCGCCATCCAAACAGAAAAGCGTGATATTGTGCTAACGTGGTCAGTGAAGTTGACTTGCCAAAAAAAACGTTAATCTGTGTTTGTGGGGATGTTAGTTTAAAATAACTATTTGCGGCGTTATTCGCCATCCAAACAGAAAAGTGTGATATTGTGCTAACGTAGTCAGTGAAGTTGACTTGCCAAAAAAACTGTGAATCTGTGTTTGTGGGGTTGTTCATTTTAAATAACTCTTTGCAGCATCAGTCGCCATAGAAAAAAGAAAATCGTCATATAGTGTGTAGTGCTGTGCAGTAACCCATTGTACTGCAGTTCAGCAACCTATTGTTAACCCACTCTGTGGGTGACGGTATTTCTTAAAGAAATATTTAAGCAGTTGTGCAAGGCAGTGAGCAAAGTATATTTTTTGGGGGGATTCTTAATTTCCTTTTATTTTAAATTTTTTAATAATAACATATCATAACAGTATGTCAGACATAAGGGTGGCAGGCCCTTCACAGGGGTGGGGCAGCGGCACAAATGTTTCTGGAATAGGCACAGGTCTCAGCAGAGGAAGGGGACGTGGCATTAGGGGGTCACTCGGCGAGGCCACAGCTACCGAAGTCATCTAGTGGTCGTGTGTTGAACACCAACCCAGATATTGTTAAATGGTTGACTCGGTCATGCACTTCCCCCCAGATGACATCTGAAACCCTCAGCCAAGAGTCGGTGGGTTCATCAGACACAATTCTTAGTTGGCATGGGCCCGGAGCAGCTCCACTGCCCTTACCTGTCCTCAACCTGCCTCTGTCCTTTTCGGTTCCCTCAGCCAGAGAAGTACTATAAGCTATGGGCTCTGCGCCACTATACAGCGAGGACGAACTACTTGAGGACAGTCAGCAGCTACTTGGAAGCCAAGAGGTGGGGCAGAAATCCGCTCCTTCCAGTAGGCGGTCAAGTACTGATGAGGAGAGTGTAGTGGGAGGTGATGTTGAGAGCGGTCAGGATTTGTACACCGAGACAGTTGAGGAGGACATTAGCGACGTGCAAACTGTAGTTGATGATGTAGCCGATCACACTTTGGAGCCGGGTGAAGCAAGGGCTTTATCATCATTATCATCATCTGCAGAGGAGTTTGACAGCTTGCGCGTCAGGCAGCGGTGCAGGCAGCAAGTCGGTAGTGTGGCCGTTAGTCAGCAGAGTGGCAGCAGTGCGAGGTCGGGAGCCAAACGGGCAAGGGGTAGACCGCACTCTTCGCAGGTGCTTTTCGGCCTTGAAAAGAGAGGCGCAGGGGCTCAGCCAGGCAGCGGAGGTACCACTCAGTCAGTGCGGAGTGTTGGTGGTAAAATTGCCTACCTGGCGGTGTGGAATTTTTTTGTTAAGACGCCTGAGGAGGTGAACATGGCTATATGTAGAATCTGTGGTCAGAAAGTGAAGCGTGGCCAGGGTGCTAATGTTGGTACCACGGCCCTGCGCCAACATATGCAGCGTCACCACAAAGTGGCCTGGGAGAACCGTGGCTTAGATGTGGCGGTCCCGTCGGCAGCAGCAACAGCAGCATCACCCAGTGGCACGCATCCCATTTCAGGCAGTCA